>SNQJ01S0094415.1:33162-60618 GCA_010110895.2 Picea sitchensis
AAGCCATTTTTAATCTTTCATCAAATGACCATCAATATTATAGATAATATGAACAACATAAATAATGAGCATCAATCACACATAAGATATACACAGAGACAAATTTTCACGAGGAAACCCATAAAGGGAGAAAACCTCTTCTTATTCGAAATGATAGGCAATCTTTTAAGTTATGTACATCATCTATGTTTGAGCACAAACTCAAAGTGAGGCTACTACCTCTGTTTTACAAGCTCCAACTTGTTGAGAGCACCAACTCTCTAGTTTCTCTAGCACCGACTAGAAGGAAGCACTAACTCCCTGAGTGTTCTAGCACCCACTGGATGGAAGCACCTACTTCCACTTATACAAACATCAACTTGTTTGAGAGCACTAATTCTCTGGTTTCTCTAGCACCCACTAGAAGGAAGCACCAACTCTCAGCATTTCAACATTTCAGCATTCCTGTGGTGAAGAGTCTCGACTCTTCATGTTACGATCGCCAAAAAGGAGCTTATCTTGGTGCTAGCTCCTCCCTCTCACATGACCACTGACGGTGACCATAGCCTACACCAAAAGGTGTTTTTCCATTCGAGTCATCGTGACTCCAACATTATAAAATTCATGATCACAAAATCTCCGAAGTGATCGGACGGTTCACATAACCCACTGAGATGGACAGTTGACAGGATTTCAGAGTTTTTCCTTTTGGGTTTTCGAGACTCACAATAGTCCCTTTCGGCATTTCACGATTTCATCATTCTTTTCATGAGTGTCCTTGACACCTCCAACTCCCGGTATCCGAAACTCCGAAATGGAGATTAAATCATGGTTTCGCATTTCACAATTTCATCATTCTTGTCGTGAGTGTCCTTGACACCTCCAACTCCCGGTATCCGAAACTTCGAAATGGAGATTAAGTCGTGGTTTCTCATTTCACGATTTTCTGCCATGAGTTGCTTCCTTGACTCCTAGAGTTTATGCTTTTGATCTTGCCATGCAATCATCATTGCGCTACTGGTCTTGCCACTTTCTCTTATTCATCATTGTCGGGTTGAGCTTGCCATCAATGACAAACAAATAATCTGCCTTCTGTCTACCCGTAATAAATATGCCAACATTTTCACTTGCGGATTCCTGGACATGCGTACTGTACTTCCAGTGTTCCTTGACCTGCAAACAGTCCCCCCCAACTTCCAAGATATATAAATTGACTTATGGACTCCTACATCAGCCCTCTTCCATGTTACACAACATGCACTAAAATTTCTAATCAATACAATTTGACCATCGGGCCCTCATGTCTCCTCTAGGACCCCTGTTAGCCTATTTTGATGCTCGTCCTCCCACTTTCCACGACCATTTCTTGCAATCTCTTTCACGGATCGTCGGTTTGGCGGGTTCAGACAATTTCCAATTCCTAGTCACTGCTTTTTGTGCCCGCCACCTCCACACTTCTTTCCAAGTATATGCAATAAGTATATAACTCCTCCAGAAAAATGCACAAAAGATCTTGCCAAGAAATGGAATATCTATTACATATGTGAATATATTAGCCCTTCTTTTTCGTCTTCTATACTTAACCAAATTCATGTTTCTCTTTTCCTTGTACTTTATCTTTCTCGTCACTTAGTCATTTTTCTTACATCAACCCCTCTTCCGTGTTACACAGTATGCACTCAAAAGATCTGATCAATAAAATTTGACCATCAGGGCCTCATGTTTCCTCGGGAATCCTTGTCATCCTATTTTGAAACCCTCCTGACCGCTTTCCACGTCCATTTCTTGCAATTTCTTTCGCATATCGTATTCCTAGTCGTTGTTTTTTGTGCCCTCCACCTTCACACTTCTTTTCAAGTATATATCTTGCCAGGAAATGGGATATCTATTACAGATGTGAATATATTAGCCCTTCTTTTCCATCTTCTATGCTTAGCCAAATATTCATTTCTCTTTTCCTTGAACTTTATCTTTCTCGTCACTTATTCATTTTTTTGAAAATGTCTAGCTGAGCGAGTAGGCAGACTTGCGGGTTCATGTTTGCACTCGTGATCTTATATCGTGACATTGACCGATCACTTCCCCATTCCATACCCAGTCACTTCTTTGACCGCAGATTCCTAGTAGGCAGGCTCTAAATTGGACTTCTATTGTTCCATGACTTGCGAACAGTACCGTGACTTCTGTGATACACAACTTTACAACTGGACTCAGATCATACTGTCGTCCGTATTACAATCTACCTATCATGCCCTGTTCCGTGGTACACATTTTTCCCTGAAAAATTATGAGACATATAATTTGACCGTCGGGTCCTCACGTCTCCTGTGGAACTATTGTCACCCCATTTTGAAGCTCATTTGTCCTCTTTCCATACTTCGCCATTTCTTCAAATTTCTTTCGTGGACCGTCGAGTTGGCAGGTTCAAGAAATATCCAATTCCTAATCATTGTTTCATGTGCCCACGCTCTTTTGCAATTAGAAATTATGAATTATATATAAGATATTATTTCTAAGTATACAATTAGCAAGCATTAATGCTAAACCAGGATTTGAGGAAATCTCCCATTAATACGCATAAAACCAAAATTTCTAGATGGTTATATTATCCCTTCCGACCGTTAATTTCAAACATCATTGAATGTCATTTGCGCGTCATCAGGTTGGTCCGTTCAAAAAATCTTCAATCCTCGATTACGAAAATGATTCTGACCAACCGTTTCCCTATTCCATACTTAGCCACTTTCCTAGAATTCTGCAAATATACAAACCGGTCATTGAACTGCCCCATCATGCTCTCTTCCATTTTACACGTTTTACAGTAAACAATTTTGATACATAAAATTTGGCCGTGGGATACTCGCCTCTCATGAGTATCCCCCGTAACCCTATTTTGAATCCCGTCCAACCGCTTTTTATACCTTTCCATTCGTTCCTTTCTCTCCCTCATATTCGTGACCTTCGCACTTGTCTATAATAATAAAATGTTTATATATATATATATATATAGTACATTTTGCAATGAAAAATTCTGAGACATACAATTTGACCATCGGGTCCTCATGTCTCTTGTGGAACTATCGTCACCCCATTTTGAAGTGTGTCCATCCTCTTTCCATACTTCGCCATTTCTTCAAATTTCTTCCGTAGCTCGTCGGGTTGGCGGGTTCAAGAAATATCCAATTCCAAATCGTTGTTTCCTATGCTCACACTCTTTTGCAATTAGCAATTACCAATTATATATAAGATCTTATTTCTAAGTATGCAATTAGAAAGTGTTAATGCTAAACTAGGATTTGAGGAAATCTCCCATTGATACGCATAAAACCAAAATTTTCGGATGGTTATATTATCCCTTTCGTTTGTTAATTTCAAACATCATGGAATGTCATTTGCGCATCGTCGGGTTGGTCCGTTCACAAAATATTCAATCCTCGATTCCAAAAACAAGTCCAACCGACCACTTCACTATTCCATACTTAGCCACTTTCCTAGAATTCCATAAATACACAAACCGACCGCTGAACTGCCCCATCATGCTCTCTTCCATTTTACACATTTTGCAGTCAAAAATTCCAAAACATAAAATTTGACTGTGGGACATTTGCCTCTCCTGAGTATACACCGTAACCCTATTTTTAATCTCTTCCAACCGCTTTTTAGACCTTGCCATTCATTCTTTGCTATCCCCTGTCTCCGTGACCTTCACACTTGTCTATAAAAAAAAAATGTTTATGTATATATATCTTGTTTCTAAATATGCAATTAGTGAGATTTAATTCTAATAGCTTATTGTGAAGGAACCGTATGGATTGTCATTGATGGGCGAAAGGCTTGAGGATATATCCTATTAATACACATTAAACCAAGATTTGCAGAGGGTTATACTATCCCTTCCGAGTGTTGATTTCAAAATCATGAAATGGCGTTCGCACGTAGTCGGCTTGGAACGTTCACTAAAACTCCAATCCTTAATTTCTCTTCATCGTACCTTCCACCTTCGCACTTCTAAATATGAAATAAGTAATCTTGACTACTAACAGTTCTTCATGCAACATCCATACAGATTGTCATTAATCAGTGAAAGGCTCGAGGAGCTTTCCCATTCATAAGCATTTAACCAAGATTTTGCAGAGAGTTATATTATCGGCTCCAACTGTTCATTTCAACCATCGTCTGGAGAAAATCAACATTCTCATAAACCTATGGCATCATCCCGACAATAGTTTTGTGGAGATACAGTGAACATATTTGGGTGCGAAGACTAGAACTTCCAGTGGTCTAGGGCATATTCTTATTACTCAACCCTTGCCGCCTAGAACGAAGTAATTTGGACCTCTGGGATTTCTTGTGCAAGCTGTGTCCCTAAATATTTTGACAGTAAGGAGTTGGTCTCTTGGTACGTCAATAAATTCATTTCATACAAAATAATTATTCCACTGTGGGACTACTCTTCTATTTCCTTGTCACCTCAGGTCTTCCGCCAGATGCTAAGATTGTCGGAGCCAACATTGACTTTCAAAGGAGAAGATTATGAACAGTTCCTAGCAAATCATAATAACGGGTTGGACCTCTTGCCCGATTTATTGGAAGACCCGATGGTAGTTCCTAAAGATATCACAAGCTTGTAGGTTAGTTCATTTAGAAATCCACTCCGCAAAATTGCCTGGCTGTTTACAAGAATAATGAGAAAGGAGTCCACAACAACTATTTCCCGGATGGATCTTTATATTTTGTATTTGATAGTCAAGGAACAAGCCATTTTTTATTGGGGCAAGTTAATTTCCCATGAAATATGTTCCCAATTGTCAATCTTCAAAAGGGAAAATAAATTTTATATGTCATCATACTTAGTTTTTGCGATAACACATTACTGCCAGCTTCCAGAACTGTCTCTGTCCAAGAATGTCAACTGGGAATTCGACCCAGTAACGTTCTGGTACCAGGCCTTGTGGAAGCACAAGGCCTCCCATTGTTTTTATGATGTTTTTAATGGCTTCATATCTGTTTTCAAAGTTTTGTGGTTAGGAGAAGATGCTCCCCGCATATCTAAACAGGCAACCAGTTTTTTCGACAAGAAGGGGACACTTGAACATTTGGATAATTACACTGTGATAAGAATGTTTGTTACATAAGAATGTAATTACGGAAATAATGTTACATTCCTTCCATGTCACATTATGGAAAGAATGTTTGTTACATAAGTAGCACAACAATACAACTACTAGTTGCATCTATTCCAAGAGAAGAGAAAAACACAGTTCATTCCTCTGCCTTAGAAAGTTGGGGACTTCGTGTTGAAGAACGTCAACAAAATTGATGAATTCGCAGTGCATTCTAACAACTTGAACCTGAGATATGATGAAAGCCTAGGAGGGTTCGACCCCGATAAAAAATTTCTACAACATTTACAAACACTTGGCTTCGACAATTGTTTTTTCAAAAAACACCTAACTGAAATCAGAGACACTAGCGACAATACTTCTGCTTCTAATGCCGACAACCTAGACACACTACAAAGAAACACTAAATTGTACAGGCAACAGGGAAAATCCCCCGGTGACAAGAGTGTTCAATCGTGAATAACACTCCCAAAAGTACGACATCCCGGAGCATCGCTCCAACGGCCCACCACAACAAAAAAGAAACTCATATTTATTCAAACGGAGGAGGAGATAACGACCCTCCTCACTCTAAAATTGATAGTTCTCACAAGCTTCTAGTAGACAAGAATAGAAAAAAAAATGTGGGACGGGTGGAGGAGCCCGAAATTCAGAGTGAGAACATGGAACTTGAGCCTAATATGGATAGCGTACTCCACTACCTTGATCATCCTAGAGACGTGATCCAACATAGTCGTCCAATGGAAATATCTGATACCGAAAATTTTGATGAAGATGAATCCTTCGTGTTCCAGAGCGTTGTTTTTGACAACCAGTCCAAAAAATTGATTATTGAAAAAAAAAATGTAAAAAATAAGAAAGGAAAATCTTGTTCAGAGGTTAACCTTGTGAACATGCGGTCGTCCCAAATCTATCAACTTCACATAGTGAGCAGAGATGCAGTTCATGATTCCATTGGATGCATCGAGGCCGAGAATGACAGACTGAAGGACTGGGTCAAGGAATTGGAAGAGGATTTGATTCCTATGCCATTGCTTGCCAATCCTTTGGCAATAGCCATGCCTTCCACCCCTACAAACACGTTAAAAGGATCCTCCAGCCTCCTCCCATCCTGTAGAGGATATGTGGAGAATAATATCAAGAAAATAATGGAACTGGTTACTGAGGCGTGGGAAACATCACAAACCATGACTTCCCTTGGAACCAGGGCACATAATTTTCTCAAACATTTGCAGGCATAGTTAAAAGATGAAGAACATTTCTATTTAAACACGGTCCTTTCTTTCGGTACCATTGTCAACAACATGATAGAAACAAGAAGAAGACAACAAGATATTCCATCCAAAAACCAGATCGGTCAATTAAATGCATGCTAGAAAGAAAAAGTGAAGAACCTGCATCTCATTGTTTAGTCATGTGAACAAGCCATATCAAAGAAAGAAAATTATTCACAAAGCTTTCAAGAATAAACTTAGCAAGAAGGAAAAATGACTTCCAAGACCCCAAATTAATCGTCAACTCCTTGCCGTTAACTAGGAAAGACTTTGATAAACAGGTTGATATGTTTAAGGTGTTGTCTTTGGAAAAGTTTTACAACATCCTTGAATATGGTCAAGATGACGTTGATGACTGGCTAGTCGACTATTCAGTACAGAATGAGGAAATTGATCAGGATCTACATAATATTTCTATCGACTTCAGAGAATTAGAAAACGAACTTTTCAACATAAAAATCTGGAATGAGATCAATGTCACCCCAATGAGAAGCTACATTGAAGAATGGTTTGAAAGGGAATTTAAGCAGGCTGCCGATGAAAGGAAATAGGAAGTTTCCATGATTCCAACAATCGTCAATGGCATCAATGAAAAGGTATCTGCAAGAAAATAGCAAAATGGGTCATATGTACCATCACTGTAAGTCTACTGATCGCATCCTGCTTTGTTTATCAACCCAGTTATTCCACTTCTTTAAATAGAAATGTCTAGCCAAAGACTGATACCTTTCAATTTTATTTTTTTCAGGTATTGCACTCTACCGTCACCCACTTCTTCTTTCTACAGTCCCGTTTCTTGTACATATTTCTCTTATGGTCTGTGCGATCCCCAATCCCAGTCTATATGCCAAATGCATTGAAATTTCCATGAATATGTAACAAACTTTTATTTTTTGATATATTTCAAATAAAATTGTTTTTTTTATCTCCTTTTATATTTATGTCCTCATACATTTTTATATTTCACCAGTCTATATGACAAATGCATTTAAATTTCCAGGAACATGTAACTTATTTAATATATTTCAAACTAAACTTCTTTTTTATCTCCTTTCATATTTATGTCGTCATAAGTTTTTATCTTCCACTATGCACAAATTGTATTTTGTTATATACTTTAAAAAAATAAATGGGGCTCTAGAGGCCACGTGTCATTTACTGCATGGATAACACATGTGCTTCATGCTACTTGCCACATCTCCGATACAATTTCCATCTACCTCTGCTACTTTTTCCTATCCCAATTCAACCCGACAGGGACTACGCTGCCACACAACCTTGTTTACTATGAAATTCAATTATTTAACTCCATGTTTGGCACTTGCAAAATTGATAAGAACGAATTTTATATGGAATATGTTGTTAATTAGTAAAGAATGCTTATAATTAAATTATCTTTTTTATTATTCTAGCCTATATTGGAATTCATCACATTTTATATTTTACAGTTATATTCTTTATAAACTTAAAAGGTTCATGTATATTAAGATAAATCAATTTATATTTTGTATTTTTTTTAACTTATACTAGAATTGTTAGGAAATAAATTGAACTCGTTATTACCGACTCTTATTTAGGATATTTGGTATGTAAATAAAATGCAATTCTTATTGGAATTGATTTTTTTTGAAAGAAACTTGGAAATATATTAATCAAAATTGTGAGAGAACTGACAATGTCAAAATATTACAGTGGCAAAACCAGTCTGTACAAAATTTTCAAAATCAGGTTGTGTATTGATTATATATATGTTCCATCCATCTATTGACCTTATTACAAGTAAAATTCTATAGCCATTATAGTTGTATATCCTATGAAAGGTTCCCAGACAAAAAACAGAAAAACGCGACATGCTTTAACAACAAAACTAATTTTATTTCTTGTCAGTTTTATTTGCTTCTGGTCTTGGATGAGTCATTTCATCAACTTTAGGGTTGGGAGGGTTGTTCAGGTCCATTACCATCCGAGGACTCAGTGAAGAGGCTTATTCTAAGATCCATGTTGTATAACTTTTGGGTCTTGGGGAAATTGGATGCTAGCGCATATATTCTACGTTTGTTCTGACTACTCCCACTTCATCCTGAATCATCTACTGCTTGTGTCTCTGTTCAATCAATAATTCCATGTTGGTGAATAATTGAGATGATAATTTGTCCAACCAGATGTGAATGGATTGCACTGCTTGTTCCAACGTGACATAGTTCTCCAGTCTTTTTTCTTCTCAGCATGGCTATCTATGAGGATGATTTGGATTTCTCGTTTGACATGTTGGAAGGTGAAGTTTTTCTCGGGGGGAAGCAGTTGGCCGTGAGGGAGTTGTCTCGAGTGGGTCTTCCTCCCTAGATGATTCTAATCCTATCTAGCAATATTTCAGAGGGGTTTCTATGGATGGTCTAGTTGATGCACCTTTTCTTCTCCAAAATGATAATCATTTGTTGTTTTTTTTCTTAAGGGTTCGAAGGATACAGAGGCTTTGCAGCGGGACTAGGGTCGATGGTAGGTTTATCCTATGGTGTTTTCTAGTTAGATTCTATAGCTACCTTTCCTTTGTGTCATGTCTCTAATCCCATGGAACTAGTGCTATGCAATAAATCCCCATATTGGGTTCAACCATTGGCTCCTGGCATTGTTAATGCAGGGTTTTCTCCGAGGGTTGGTGCCTGTGATTACGTTTCAGGGGGGGTTCTAGGTTCATATTCGCCTCAAATTTTTGTTGGTATTTATTTTAGCGGGGGTTTGGACCCCCTTCACTACTCACAAACATCCCCTTCGACCGATGTAAGTGGCCCTTTGGTCCCGTAATATTTTATCTCCTCTTTTATGGTATCTATGATTGTTAATGGCCAAGAGGTTGTTATATCAAACCACGTTGAAGGTTCTAGGGAAGGGCTTGTTGGGGATATACCTCTTGTTGGGGATGACCTTGTGGAGGACTCACATTGCCTGAGCACAAGATGAAGGAAAAATAAATGTATAAAATATAAGGGAGGCTTTCAAAGTTGGTGTTGGGTGAAGAAATCTCGATTCCAAAGGTTATTGATATGGTGGAACTGGCCCTGGTAGGGAAAACAAATGATTTTATATTCTCCCACAAAACTCTCATCTCATGGGTCAGGGAGGCATGATTAAAGGACTTTGAACCCCTAACAAAATGATGGTTTATGCTTAAATTCCATAGAAAAGAAGTAGATGTTGATGTTTGAATCTGTTAGGACCGAAATGACAACCTCATGAGAACATTAGTCCTATTTCATTTTTAGAGAGGTGGTTCTCCTCTTTGGATAAAAGATATATCTTTGAATATCTTGGAGTAGGGAGAGTGATAGACATCAAAAAAAAAATCTTTATTGCTTGGATTTAAATGAAAATGGTTCTTCAATAACCCAATATGATCTTTATGTGCAGCAAATGTTTTTTTTACAATAAGAAAATATTGAAGGAGGACTTCAACATCAGAATTAAATTGTGATCAACATCACACACAATCTTCTTAATCATATATAAATACATCCATGTCTTCTTCATGAAAAATAGGAGAGAATAATTTGATCATCTCAAAGAATTTTAAAAGAGTATTGCTATCAAGATCAAAAGAGATTTTGATAGGTCAACCTCAAATATCTCATACTTAAAACTCAAAGTTACAAGATACCGTCAAGATCAACCCCGAAACAATTCTTTGTGGATTTTTATTCATGAAATATGTTCTTCATTACAAAATCTTTGACAACTGTGTATGTGGCTGAAAATACTCCAAATCTTTGAAAACCCGTGTATGGCTGAAAATACCCATGATCATAAGAAAAGATCTTAGAAGAATACAAGAAAAATGACTTTCAACAACTCACCCTTGTGCCCAACTCAGATTCAAGCATAAAGCTTGAGAAGTGGTGTAGAAGAATAAAAAGAATGGAGAAGATGTATATTTATTTCTTTTGATCAGAAGATTGATTGTGTATCCATGGTGTACCTTCTTCTTCTTCTGATCTTCTGCCCTGCCCTACCCCTCTAACAATATTGATTCTTGGATCCCTTGATGAAGCATCTTTTCTCTTTTTAAGATGGTACTTTCTAACTACTTGAGTAGTTAGGGTTTCTCCCTTCTACAAATTCCCATACAAGTTTCTTATTGAAACATTAATTTTAATTAATGCCTCAAGTCCTCATTAATGAACTCACATCATTAATATATGTATATTGAAAATGGGTCATTTTATTTTTTGAATAAAAGTTTTTAAAATAAACTTTTATTTTCACAATTTAATTAATTGCCCATTTAAAATAGGAGGACTGTGTTTTAATTTTATGGGTGCGGTAATTAACTTTTTAGCCATGAGAACCACTTCTGATATGATATTCAGCATCTTATATTTTCAACGATATAATGTTTTTCCAAATTCGTCGCCTGGATCTCAAGATATGAGCTCGTGAAGTTGAATTGTCACACAAACCCAAAAAATGCAGCTGACTGATATTTTAATTTTTGGAGCAAATATAGCAACCTTCATCCTTTGAAACCTATACCATCATATTTTAATTCAAAATACATTTCCAATGGTAAAAAATTTGCACGATTCTGACACCCAAAGCTCAAGTTATGGCATCCGAAATATTAACGCTCAACCACCCTCGATCAAAATTCATGGGCAAATCTAGGCCCTTGGATTAATTTCGTGCTCTCCACTAATTAGTTTCCACGTGTAAGGATCTTATTGGATGCCATATGGAATTCCTCCATAGGCTTAAGCAAGTTTCCATGTCATCCAAGGAATGTTTCGTATATGGCATAATATTAAAGGTGATTGATTAAAATAATACATAAAGTTAAAGGTGCGAGATTTAAATAATGGTAAATAATGTTTAGATGTGAAATGTATTAAGTGTGGGAGGGTGAACAAGGGAGGGGGAAAGGGTAGTTAGGGAGAGGGAGAATTGTAGATGGCATAGGTGAGGGGATGACGTAGGGTGAGGTGAGGGGATAGTGTTTGTAGGTGTCGGAGTATCAGGTTGACGGGTTGGGAAAATGAGGGGGTATGAGAGTATGGTGGGTCCGCCAACCCGCCATGAAGTGTAAGTATGTGATTTTTGTGAGGGGAAATGTGGGGTATTTTAGGAAGGGAATTTTGTAGGGAGAGGAAGTGAGGGGTTTGGAAATGTGGGGAGAGAGGAAGGGTTGGGGAGTGAGGAAAATAAGGAGGTGAGGTGAGTCTGCCCATGCAAGTCCATTTAAAAAACAAAAAATGTCTAAGTATGATATAAAGGGAAAAAGGGGAGTGAGGAAGGTGAGGGGGAGTAGTGGTGAAGCATTTTGAGGGGAGCATTTGTGAGGGGGTGAAATTAGTGTGTCAGAGGTGGACGTGAGTAAGTTAGTATGGAGAGTTCCCACGAATAATAGAATAGAATATTTTTAAAGGTGTTGAACCTGGCACATGAATATTTTTAATGGTTTTGGGGCCGAAAATTGAAGAAAACTAGGGTCTTGGACCCAAAAATTTGGATACATCTTCAAGAAATTAGCTTTATTACACACGGAAGAGGCATTATTTTCCACTTAAAACTTTAAACCTGGATATCTTGATCATACGAACTCGGATTTATGATCTGAAAAATGCGTGGCGAAGCTGAGACCGAGGACTATACATGGAACTTATAATAGTTCAAAAAATTTCATCTTCTGATATCAGTTTTTTTTATTAATCCAAGAGCGGTAAAATATAGATGACCAAATTTTGTTCAAGAGTAGCACAAAAGGCTCTCAATGGGGTTTGGAGTATTGAATCCACACCAATGATCCTGAAAATATGGTTGCCTTTGTTCAATGATAGTAAGGAAAAGGTGGATAAATTACCGCTCTGGGTTCGTTTTTAAGGTCTTCCTTCGAAATTCTGGAATAACAAAAGATTTCGTGAGATGGGGAATGTTTCGGGATTCTATTTGGTGACCGGTATGTCTTGAGTTGACAAGGAAAATATCTGTGGCTCGCATCCCGATGTTAATACACATCCGGGAATGCTTAGCGGAGGATTTTGAATTTGTTTCAGGGACAATGACTTTTGTCCAAAAATTGGACTATGAAGGTGTGCCATTTCATTGTTGGTGATGCCATCAAGTGGGGCATGTTGTATGGGAATTCCCTTTGGTCTCTCAAGGAAAATATAGTTTATCTCTGGAGAGGAAGTCCAAGAAAAGGGCTCCATGTCAGGAGGGATTGTAGCCACCTTTGGTTACAGATCTTCAAGAAGTCTCTAAGGAATCAGGGACCAATATTATGGATCTAGGGTTACCAGTTGTGGTAGATGACTCTCTTATGCCATCGGTACCATTGGATATGGTTTGCTTCTAGCGAATTTTGTCTCGGGATCATCTCCAACGCTCTCTATTGTTCGGGGTGTCAATTCCCCCTCAGGGCATGTCTTTAAATATCCTCCCCTCCCTCTCTGTAATTTTCAATTATTTTTCTTTATTGGGTCAATTTTGGTCCAAACCTATGAAGATTTATCTTTCTCTGATGAGGGGACAGATTCCTTGAGATTTCCTTTTTCTGGACCCTATAACTCTCTTTTCTCCATGTTTCACCAAGCCCTCACCTTCTCACCTACATCCATTTATTATGAACCTGAATCCTCGGGGGACTCTGACTCAACATGGGTTTTATACCAACTTCGTAATTTCTCCATCTCGGCTTTGAAAAAACCTTGTAGTGGTGTAGGGGGTTTGGGACTCAACCTTGTTTTGGATTCTGTAAAGAAAGGATGAGGGGAAATCTCATCTTTTAAAATGCTTAGTAGAGGGAAATAAACAACATGGCAGCTTGTAAACAACTCTATATTTTGGTGGCTCTTAAAGAAGCGTTAGCCCCAAAAGGGGTTCCCCCATGAATATCCTTTCTTTCAATTGTTGGGGCATGGCGAGCCCCTCCAAAAAATCTACCCTCAAATGTTTGATTGAGTGCAATCAACCCGATATTATCATTTTGCAAGAAACTTTGGGGGATTAAGAGAAATTTGTAAATATTTTGGAGTTTATGTTCAAGCACTATAATTTTAATGGATCTGATGCCAATGGTAGATCGGGGGGTCTGGCGATCAACTAGAACATTCACAAAGTAAAGGTCCTAAACTCTTGGGACTTTGTTTCAGGCATGGGTCTAGATGTTCATGTAGTGGACTTGGGGATGTTGGTTACAATCATAAAATTATATGGTCCTTATCTGGATCAGATTCCTTTCTGGGACTGTCTTTCTCAAAAGACATTTATGAAGTCAGAGCTCCTCATCCTGGGGGTTATCTAAACTTTTCTTCGGGGGCAGCGGAAGTGTGGGGGCCAAAAGCTCATCCTGACCCACTTTCTGATTATTTCTCTCGGATGCTAGGTCTTAAGGGCTTGACCGATATTCCCCCCCTAGGATGAGCCCAACGTGGAGGAATAAACGAGTGGGAAAAGATAGGATAGCCAAAAGGATTGATAGATTCTTACTTTCATAAAAACTCATTGTTATAGCTCAAAATGACACTACAATGCATTTCTGACATTGGCCTACTAATTCACACATTTTCCAACCATTTTTGCTAAGGCTCCTCTTAAAAAACACTTTTTTGTGTGGTATATGCTCCTTGATACATATGAAACATACGTACATACACTAGTTGTATACCCGACATCCCGCGTATACTCTAAAAAAATGAAAAAAAAAAAAAAAGTTTTGCGCTTTTGGGTTGAGTTTACGGGCTATGTCAGGTTGCACAACCATTTTACCTCTTGTATCCCTTTTGACAACGTATTAACCATATTTTCTCCAAATAAAAGGGCCCTAGGGGGTCATTTGGACATATGAAGGAAGAGGCAAGTGAACTCTGCCAAAATTTCTCTCCCCATCATTCCAAGCCCTGCATCTTTTTCTGAGTTTTCACCCTCATCATTTCCGACCATTCATCCTCCTTATACAATCCATCCCTTTTCCCTATATTGGCAGGTTGGTTGTGAGGATATCGCATTGGGAATGTTGCACTTAGAGTCAAAGTAGAGGAACCCAGACAAGGTTTGTGGAGCGGTGTCAGAATGATTAAGGTTGTAACTTTCAATCTTGTTATTAATAAAATATAAACTTCTTGTCCCGGATATTTATGTCTTTATATTTATATTTATGGATGTTTTTCATGAATATCTAACCATTTAGATGATCTTGGTATTTATGAATATGTTGTAGTTATGCATATGCAACCCGAAATGAGCAACAACATGAAGGGATCTACTGCAGACATAAGGAATTAAGGTACATAATTTCATCGTCTCTCTCTCTTCCCTTAATTATCATTAGGTCTTGTTGGATTTGGGTAGAATAGAATCATTTTCTGTGTTTTAAGGTGTCATGGCTCTTCCTAGTCGTTAAACCTAGATTAGGGGGATTTTTCCCCATAGCACTCATGTATTCAACTCTTTTCTTTAGGAAGTGGATTGACACTGGGGATTATTACCACTTTCCAATTTAGATCGAAGTGGAAGGGGGTCCAAGGAAGCTTCATAGTCCTTTCAAGTTCAGCTCAGCACGGCTTAAAGATATGGATTACCAATATTTTTTCAATAAAACTTGGGTACTGTTTAATCTTGGCTTTCGGGTTGCAGCTGCAATCATTTCTTAGAAAGCCTCAAAGCTACAAAGAAGGTCTCAAATGATTGAAAATAAAAACAAGAGATTAAAGGATGCCCAAAATATAATCGATATTGAATTTGACATTCATAGAATTTACAATTAGGAGGGAGGTGGTGAACTATCTCTAAATCTCTAGAAGAGATGTAGGGATAGTTCACCCACTTTATTGCACAAACATCTACAAAATTTTATTTTATTTTATTGTACTAAATTGCAGAAATTTTATTTTATTTTACTAAACTGATACAAGACTAAACTGAGGTGGTGACAACACAAAACCCAGTAAATCACATATTGGTTAGTTTAGTTTCAATCGTCTAATCACATATTGAATCTGTTTTCATATTGTAGCAATGGAAGTTCCCTTCATTATTGATATCGTTGTTGAACTGATTTACCAGGCTTAATTTTGTGTAAAATATGTAAATTGTAAGCATTTGTTGGGGCAAGATATTGGTCCACTAAAGCTTAAGGAGCTACAACAACTCGAACATCAACTGGAGGTCTCCCTGGCACATGTCAGGTCAAGGAAAGTAAGTTGAAATTTGAATGAAAATATTTCCAAGTCACAATAGTATCTATGCCCAAAATATTGCATAAAGAGTTTCACAATAGTATCTATGAGAAAAATATTGCATAAAGTCTTCGAGTCCCTCTGGTAAAGCACAATATCATTACCTTTAAGAGTTGAAGTAATTCTTAAATAATCTAATATGGACCTCAGCTATTTCAGTGTGTCCCTTCTAAAAAGGCTCTTGGGCGGCTCTTTTCACAAGGCTCTTGTGCTGCTGCAAGTCTATGCTTCACTTGGCATCCATCGCAACGTAAATCCCTCCTATTTCATCCATATTTCCCATCCGCCGGACAACCTCTCCCCTCAATTTCTTCCTTCAATCAACTGGCCTCTCCCTCCTTCACAGATAAGTGCTCTACGACTGCCAACTTTATAAAATTTTCAAAATTAGGTTCTGTATTGACTATATATATGTTCCGTCCATCCATTGACCTTATTACAAGTAAAATTCCATATCTATTATAGTTGTATATCTTATGAAAGGTTCTCAGACAAAAAACACAAAAACGTGGCATGCTTTATCAACAAAACTAATTTTCTTTCCTGTCAGTTTCATTTGCTTCTGGTCTTGGATAAGTCATTTCCTCAGCTTTAGGGCCAGGAGGGTCGTTCAATTCCATTACCATGTGAGGAGTCGATGAAGAGGCTTCTTCTGAGATCCATGTTGTAGAACTTTCGGGTCTTGGGGAAATTTGATGCTAGTGCATATCTTCTACATTTGTCCCAATTGCTCCCACTTCGTCATCAATCCTCTGCTGCTTGTGTCTTCGTTCAATCAAAATTCCATGTTGGTGACTAATTGAGATAATAAGTTGTCCAACAAGATGTGAATGGATTGCACTGCTTGTTCCAACGCGACATAGTTCTCTAGTCATTTTTCTTCCCAGCATGGCTATCTACGAGGATGAGTTGGATTTCTCCTTTGACATGTTGGAAGGTGGGGTTTTTCTCTGGGGGGAGTTGGCCATGAGGGAGTTGTCTCAAGTGGGTCTTCCTCCCTAGCTGATGCTAATACTATATGGTAGTATTTTGGAGGGGTTTTGATGGATGGTCTAGTTGATGCTCCTTTTCTTCTCCAAAATGATAATCATTTGTTGTTTTTTTCTCAAGGGTTTGAAGGATGCAGAGGCTTTGCAACGGGACTAGGGTTGATGGGAGGTTCATCCCATGGTGTTTTATAGTTGGCTCTTGTAGCTCCCTTTCCTTTGTGTCTTGTATCTGATCCCATGGAACTAGTGCTATGCAACACGTCCCCATCTTGGGTTTAACTGTTGGCTCTTGGCATTGTTAATGCAAGGTTTCCTTCGAGGATTGGTGCATGTGATTACGTTTCAGGGGGGGTTCTAGGCTCATATTCGCCTCATATTTTTGTTGGTATTTCTTTCAGTGGGGGTTTGGACCCCCTTCACTGCACAAAAATGTCCCCTTTGACCGATGTAAGTGGCCCTTTGGTCCCATAAGATTTTATCTCCTCTTTTATGGTATACGCGACTGTTAGTGGCCAATAGGTTGTTATATCAAAACTTGTTGAAGGTTCTAGGGAAGGGATTGTCGGGGATATTCTTCTTGTTGGGGTTGACCTTGCGGAGGAATCACATTGGCCGAGCACAAGATGAAGGAAAAATAAATGTATAAAATATAAGGGGAGGCTTGAAAAACTGGTGTTGGGTGAATACATATCGATTCCAGAGGTCATCGATATGGTGCAATTGGCCCTAGTAGGGAAATAAAATGGTTGTAGATTCTCCCACAAAACTCTCATCTCATGGGTCAAGGAGACGTGGTTAAAGGACTTTGACCCCCTAACAAAAGGATGGTTTATGCTTAAATTCCAGAGAAAAGAAGTAGCGCAAAAGGCTCTCAATGGGGTTTGGATTATTGACTCCACCTCGCTGATCCTGAAAATATGGTCTCCTCTATTCAATTCTAGTAAGGAAAAGGTGGATAAATTACCGCTCTGGGTTTGTTTTTTGAGTATTCCTTTGGAATTCTGGAATAACAAGAGATTTCGTGAGATGGGGAATGTGTTGGGAATCTATTTGGCAGCTGGTATGTCTTGAGTTGAAGGGACAAAGATTTGTGGCTCACATCCTGGTGTTAATAGACATCTGAGAAGGCTTAGCGGAGGATGTTGAATTTGTTTCAGGGACAATGACCTTTTTCCAAAAATTGGACTATGAAAGTGTGTCATTTCATTGTTGTAACACCTCGGGTTTTGAGCCCCATATTAAATATTTATTTTGTTAAGTTATGAAAGGACATAGTGCCTAAACAATTATCAAGAGGCCAACGTTCCTAGGAAATGTAATTTTTTTATCATTATTAATATAAAACACATCGCTAGCTACTAGATGGACAAGGACAATAGTTATAGGGGGCTATGATTCCACAAGACTTAAGGGGATAAGTACTTATTTTATATTTTATTTACGCATTATTTTTTTAATGGAGAATAACAGTTACATGAGCTTATTAGGGGGGGAGGCTAAGTGGTTCCTTAATTCCAAGAATTACACAAACCCATCCTTAGTCTGTTAGGGTGGTTCTTGTTCTAGTTCTTCTGTTGTTTGCTTCTTATTCAATCATCACTCACACACTCAATTTCTTGCCATTCACTCCATTCATTCTCTCACCCGCTCTTTTTTCCTCATTTGTGTCTTGGCTTGAGAAAGGAAAACCAACTATTGAAGAGCAACCATGGTATTGTTGGTTGTAGAGATTGTTGGTGTATTCTAGCCATGAGTCAAGACCTGCATGTCTGAGATGCTTTGGTTTGTGCTCAGTTTTTCTCACAGTTGCGAGTCTTGAGAGTCCCATCATGGAGATTATGGACCAGGTGCATTGGACCCCTGGAAGGAGATGGACAACCTAAGAGACTACGTGGCAGAGAAGGGGGTCCATTCTCTTGGGTTGTACAGGCTGGGTAGAAGAGAGTTGGGTACTTGAATTGTTGTGGGTGTTGAGAAGCCTGTGAGAGCTTGAGTGATGAATGGTTTGGGAAGTTGAGTGACACTCTGGAACCATCGTTGTGGAATCATAGCTCTGGCTCGGGGGTGACACTACTGCTGAGAATTGGAACAATAGTTTCTATGGTTCAGTGGAATGTCCTTAGTTTGCAACCAGTTGGTATCTTGTTTTCAGAAAAGATAAGTGCTCTTTGTTATGGTTATTTACCTGTGTATGATTTATTTCGATGTGTATTTATTTATCTTTGTATTTAATGTTCAGAATATGCATGCTTGTTGGTTATTGTTGTGCATGGATTAGTTTATGTTGTGGCATGAATATATATTTCCGCATGTGGTTTTCATGTCTCTTAATTACTTAGAAGTGATTTGGATTGAGATAGGTCATTGTGAAGTGAGTCCCTGGACTACAACGTGCCTCGCCTGCAAGTGGTCGGGTGTGTTGCAGTCGGATTAAGTGGCGTAGCCCGGCCTGTGGGTGGATGGGTACATTACAGATTAGTATCAGAGCCATAGGTTGAAACACCAGGTCGAAATGGGTTGGGTCTATTAGACAGGATCTTGTGGTTAAGATCAAGTACACCTTGAATCAGGAATCTTAGGAGAAATTTCATTGCAGAGACCCCACAGAATCCGGAACGCAAGATATCTTTTGTAAAGGATCGTGCAGTCCTGAACATTCCTTTCAAATTCAGGAGAGATCACCACCATGGGATCGAGGGAGACTTGGACCATCGGATAGGAAGGTGGGTGACCAGGGGTTGTCTGATGGAGGAGAACAAGAGGTTGGGTAAGAATTAAGTCCCAGCCGTCGGATCTGGCTGATCGATCGTCAATCGTCGATCGAAGCCAAGAATGAGAGGAATAACTTCGAAACTTCACCGCTTCAGTGATCTTGGTAGGTAGTAAAAGAATGAAATGTCAAAGGTCAGAGTTATGAAGCCCCATCAACCATCCAATTTGATGGGAGGTGTGGAGGGATCTCCTCCATTAATCGTGGTCAGTCGACATTTACCACTTTGGGAGTTTTCACTCCGAGAGTTTTAAACTTTGATGAACTGCTATGACCGGGAGTCCCGGAGCATCGAAGTGTTGAAGTCCCATCGACCATTAGATCGAGGGAAGGATTTTGGAAGTATGTCAACCATCGCATCTAGCAAGGGTGGAAGTATAGTGAGGTTTCAGAGCTTTGGAACCTCGCCACTTCGGTGTTCGATAGTTCGAGAGTGTGGGGGTTGTCTGGCGAGAGAAGTCCGAAGCCCGGAGTTAATCACAGTCATTGGCTGTGGTAGGATTGTGAACCATCGACTTTATATTTTCATTCGACTATTCGAAAGGTAGCATGTGTTGGAGTCGGGAAACTTCCGAAGCCCAAATCTCTGGAGTCCCAGATTTGATTGATGATGTGGCTTGTGCCACGTGGAAGTGGGTCGTGTGGGTACATGTGTCACCCATATTCAACACCTTTTAGACCTTGATCTGTCCATTTTTTAGTGACATGTGGCACACATGCCATGGGCCCATATCACCCTGGGTGACGTCAGTGTGTCGTGTCAGCTCTGGGAGTATGGCCTCTGGGGGTTTCCAAGTTTCTATCAGCGGAAAGTGCCGAAGCTCGAAGTCGCAAAGGCACACAACCCATCGATCTAGGATCCATTTGGGACCTCCATTTGGGACCTTTCTTGACCATTGGATCAAGCAAGAGGAGAAGGGTAAGTACTTCAGAGGATTGTCACTACGGGGGGAATTGAGAGACACGGGAAGTGAATGTCCCAGAGATCCAAAGTGTCGAATTTATGAATTGGCGGAGAGCCATCCATCTCAACGTTTGATTAAGTCACAACAATTGATTTTCATTGAAGCCTCCAACTGGGGACGGGGCTGTCCATTCAACCGGAGATTAAGCCCCAACCGTCCGATTTTTGATGGTGGAGTTAGTGAAGGCATCGACAAAGTGCAGCTCCGAGGGAAATTGGAAGTTGACAATGAAGAACATCGGAAGGCCAAAGTCTAGAGGACTTGGTCCCAACATCAGTCTCTTTATAAGGTAAAAAGGGTCTGGGAGGTAACCCAACCCTCTGTTATGTTGTTTGTGCAAGCTCCTGTGTAGAAGAACACGGAGTGAAATGCTAAGTAAGGATTAAGCCCGCGGTTTCAAGTCGCGGTCACCTGGGCAAGTGGTTTGAAGGAAGCATATGTGCAGAATTGAATTCTGTATCGGCTAAGGGATAACTTGGAAGTGTTATATGATGTATATTGATATATATATTCTTCATGAATTGAGAAGAAAAAGGACTTGTAGCATTGTTTGGATTCTTTTTTTATATGCATAATTCTAACAAAAGGGTGGCTTGCACATTTTGCATAATTAAGGGGTTTAAACATATCAATTCATAATCCGTATTCAAGAAATGGAAGAAGGAGAGGGAGACGTGGTTAAAGGACTTTGACCCCCTAACAAAAGGATGGTTTATGCTTAAATTCCAGAGAAAAGAAGTAGCGCAAAAGGATCTCAATGGGGTTTGAAGTATTGACTCCACCCCGCTGATCCTAAAAATATGGTCACCTCTATTCAATTGTAGTAAGGAAAAGGGGGATACATTACTGCTCTGGGTTTGTTTTTTGAGTATTCCTTCGGAATTTTGGAATAACAAGAGATTTCATGAGATGGGGAATGTGTTGGGAATCTATTTGGCAGCTGGTATGTCTTGAGTTGAAGGGACAAAGATTTGTGGCTCACATCCTGGTGTTAATAGACATCTAAGAAGGCTTAGCGGAGGATGTTGAATTTGTTTCAGGGACAATGACCTTTTTCCAAAAATTGGACTATGAAAGTGTGTCATTTCATTGTTGTAACACCTCGAGTTTTGAGCCCTGTATTAAATATTTATTTTGTTAAGTTATGTAAGGACATAGTGCCTAAACAATTATCAAGAGGCCAATGTTCCTAGGAAATGTAATTTTTTTATCATTATTAATATAAAACACATCGCTAGCTACTAGATGGACAAGGACAAGAGTTATAGGGGGCTATGATTCCACAAGACTTAAGGGGATAAGTACTTATTTTATATTTTATTTACGCATTATTTTTTTAATGGAGAATAACAGTTACATGAGCTTATTAGGGGGGGAGGCTAAGTGGTTCCTTAACTCCAAGAAGTACACAAACCCATCCTTAGTCTATTAGGGTGGTTCTTTTTCTAGTTCTTCTATTGTTTGCTTCTTATTTAATCATCACTCACGCACTCAATTTCTCGCCATTCACTCCATTCATTCTCTCACCCGCTCTTTTTTCCTCATTCATGTCTTGGCTTGGGAAAGGAAAACCAACTATTGAAGAGAAACCATGGTATTGTTGGTTGTAGAGATTGCTGGTGTATTCCAGCCATGAGTCAAGACCTGCATGTCTGAGATGCTTTGGTTTGTGCTCAGTTTTTATCACAACTGCGAGTCCTGAGAGTCCCATCATGGAGATTATGGACCAGGTGCATTGGACCCCTGGAAGGAGATGGACAACCTAAGGGACTACGTGGCAGAGAAGGGGATCCATTCTCTTGGGTTGTACAGGCTGGGTAGAAGAGAGTTGGGTACTCAAATTGTTGTGGGTGTTGAGAAGCCTGTGAGAGATTGAGTGATGAATGGTTTGGGAAGCTGAGTGACACTCTGGAACCGTCATTGTGGATTCATAGCTCTGGCTCAGGGGTGAAACTACTGCTGAGAATTGGAACAACAGTTTCTACGGTTCGGTGGAATGTCCTTAGTCTGCAACCAGTTGGTATCTTGTTTTCATAAAAGATAAGTGCTCTTTGTTGTGGTTATTTACCTGTGTATGATTTATTTTGATGTGTATTTAGTTATCTTTGTATTTAATGTTCAGAATATGCATACTTGTTGGTTATTGTTGTGCATTGATTAGTTTATGTTGTGGCATGAATATGTATTTATGCATGTGGTTTTCATGTCTCTTAATTACTTAGAAGTGATTCAGATTGAGATAGGTCATTGTGAAGTGAGTCCCTGGACTACAACGTGCCTTGCCTGCAAGTGGTCGGGTGTGTTGCAGTCGGATTAAGTGGCGTAGCCCAGCCTGTGGGTGGATGGGTACATTACAGATTAGTATCAGAGCCATAGCTTGAAACACCAGGTCGAAATGGGTTGGGTCTATTAGATAGGATCTTGTGGTTAAGATCAAGTACACCTTGAATCAGGAAGCTTAGGATAAATTTCATTGTAGAGACCCCGCAGTAGTTGGAACGCAAGATATATTTTGTAAAGGATCGTGCAGTCCTGAACATTCCTTTCAAATTCAGGAGAGATCACCACCGTGGGATCGAGGGAGACTTGGACCGTTGGATAGGAAGGTGGGTGACCAGGGGTTGTCTGATGGAGGAGAACAAGAGGTTGGGTAAGAATTAATTCCCAGCCGTTGGATCTGGCTAATCGATCGTCAGTCATCGATCGAAGCCAAGAATGAGAGGAATAACTTCAGAACTTCACTACTTCAGTGACCTTAGTAGGTAGTAAAATAATGAACTGTCAAAGGTCAGAGTCATGAAGCCCCATCAACCATCCAATTTGATGGGAGACACAGAGGGATCATCTCCATTAATTGTGGTCAGTCGACATTTACCACTTCGGGAGTTTTCACTTCGGGAGTTTTAAACTTTGATGAACTTCTATGACGGGGAGTCTTGGAGCATCGAAGTGTTGAAGTCCCATCGACCATTAGATTGAGGGAAGGATTTTGGAAGTATGTCAACCATCGGATCTAGCAAGGGTGGAAGTATAGTGAGGTTTCAGAGCTTTGGAGCCTTTCCACTTCGGTGTTCGGTAGTTCGAGAGTGTGGGGGTCGTCTGGAGCGAGAAGCTTGAAGCCCGGAGTTAATCACAGTCATTAGTTGTTGGAGGAGTGTGAGCCATCGATTTTATCTTTTCATTCGTCTATCTAGGAGGTAGCATGTGTTGGAGTCGGGAAACTTCCGAAGCCCAAATCTCTGGAGTCCCGGATTTGATTGATGATGTGGCTTGTGCCACGTGGTAGGGGGTCGTGTGGGTACACGTGTCACCCATATTCAACACCTTTTAGACCCCAATATGTCCATTTTTTAGTGACATGTGGCACACATGCCATGGGCCCATATCACCCTGGGTGACATCAGTGTGTCGTGTCAGCTCTGGGAGTATGGCCTTTGGGGGTTTCCAAGTTTCTATCAGTGGAAAGTGTCGAAGCCCAAAGTCGCGAAGGCACACAACCTGTCGATCTAGGATCCATTTGGGACCTTTCTTGACCATTGGATCAAGCAAGAGGAGAAGGGTAAGTACTTCAGAGGATTGTCACTAAGGGGGGAATTGAGAGACACAGGAAATGAATGTCCCAGAGATCCAAAGTGTCGAATTTACGAATTGGCGGAGAGCCATCCATCTCAACATTTGATTAAGTCACAACAATTGATTTTCGTTGAAGCCTCTAGCTGGGGACGGGGTCATCCATTCAACGGGAGATTAAGCCCCGACCATCCGATTTTTGTTGGTGGAGTTAGTGAAGGCATCGACAAAATGCAGCTCCGAGGGAAATTGTAAGTTGACAACGAAGAACATCTTAAGGCCAAAGTCCATAGGACTTGGTCCCAACATCGGTCTCTTTATAAGGTAAAAAGGGTCTGGGAGGTAACCCAACCCTCGGTTATGTTGTTCATGCAAGATCCCGTGTGGAAGAACACAGAGTGAAACGCTAAGTAAGGATTAAGCCCGCGGTTTCGAGTTGTGGTCACCTGGGCAAGTGGTTTGAAGGAAGCATATGTGCAGAATTGAATTCTGTATCGGCTAAGGGATAACTTGGAAGTGTTATATGATGTATATTGATATATATATTCTTCATGAATTGAGAAGAAAAAGGACATGTAGCATTGTTTGGATTCTTTTTTAATATGCATAATTCTAACAAAAGGGTGGCTTGCACATTTTGCATAATTAAGGGGTTTAAACATATCAATTCATAATGCATATTCAAGAAATGGAAGAAGGAGAGGGAGCTTCCAGCCATGATAAAGAGGCCAAAGGTCAGAATATTAGAGTTGGTAATGTAGAGATAGAATACAACGGACACAAGGCTAGAGGGGAGAAAGACACATTGATAGAAACTGTGAGAAGCCTGAAAATAGAAGTGCAGAGCTACAAAGAAGACAATGAGAGACTGATGAGAGAAAAAAATCAGATAAATTCCCAATTGATGCAAATATTAAATCAGTTGCAGAGGAAAACAAAGAATGGCTCGAATCAGGAAGAAGAGGGAAGATGTCATGAAAGAAGAGATGATCACATAAGAGATGGTTATTCAAGAAGTGCTAGCAGAACTCATAGACATCACTCACCTCTTTACTCAACAATAAATTTGTATGCATGTGAAGATTCCATAAGTAGTCCAAAGGTGTCTCCTGTTAGGCACCAAAGAAAAAGACATGAATTGAAAAGTTTGCAAGGAGAACCGAGGAAGCTTAAGCCACCATCTTTTGATGGTGAAAGAGAAAGGGAAGATGATGACGAGGCATGGTTTCTTGGACTCAGGAGGTATTTTCAATTGCATAAATACTCATCAAACCTATAAGCCAATATTTTCACCTACTATTTACATGGGAAAGCTTCTATATGGTGGGGTCAACTAAAGCAAGTTTAGTGCGTTGATGAGAGTACACTCACTTGGAAGTAATTCAAGAAATATTTTCAGAAGGAGTACCTTTCAGAACACTTCTATGACAAGAACATGCAAGAGTTCTTTGAACTTAGGCTGGGAAGAACAACCATGGTAGAGTATGAAAGGAAGTTCTTGGGGCTGCTAAAATATGCGGGGTTTATAAAAGATGAGAAGGTAAAAGTATATATGTTTTTAAGTGGATTACCATCCTTTTATAAAGAGAAGATTCAATATGATGAACCCAGGACTTTGATTGAGACCATCAGGAGGGTTAAGTACCTGTATGAGCAAGGAAAAGGTAGAGATTCCATGCAGAAATCTTGGAAGGATAAGAGGAAGGAGAAGTCTAATCAAAGGAAGAAGGGATTCAAACCTCCTTTCAACATAAATGAACCTAATAAAAATCATCAATACCAGTATGCTAAGGATGAATCCAAGAAAGAAGACTCCTTGGGAAAAAGGGGAAGACCACCAATCCAATGTTGGGGATGCAAAAAATATCACATGTACAATGATTTCCCACGCATAAAGGACAGAGTGAAGACCATGCACAACATCCAAGAAGCTACAACATTATAATACATGGGAAGAATTTATGTAGCCTTAGATGATCGACAAGCAGAGTACCATTCCAATATGATCGAGGTGGAAGGTAAGATCATTAATCATCCTGTTGCTATTTTAATTGATTTAGGAGCAAGTCATTGTTACATTGATTCTAAAATAGTGGATAGATTACATTTGGAGAAAATTAAGCTTGGAAAATCAATTTTGGTTCAACCAACCACTGGAGACAAAAGGAGAATCCATGATATGGTTAGAGGTTGCTCCATAAGTCTTAATGGTGTGAATACTAATGTTGATCTAAATATTATACCATTGTGGTATTATGATATTATAATTGGAATGTATTAGTTAGACAAGCATCATGTTGTCCTAGATTGTCATAACAAGACATTTACATGTCTTGATGAAGAAGGAAAAGAGAGCATTGTGAAAGGTTCTCCAAGACTCGTCTCTATAAGAGATATTTCAGCCTTATAGCTGAAGAGGTATTTCAAAAAAGGATGTCAATTGTATGCAACCCACCTGGAGGATCCAAAAAAGACAAAGGGGCCAAGCCTTGAATATTTTTTGGTACTACAAGAATTTGAAGATGTATTCCAAGAAATACTAGGGTTTCCATAAAAAAGGGAGATAGATTTCTCTATTGATTTAGTACCAGGAGATGCCATGGTATCAAAAATACCTTACAGAATGAGTACACCGGAATTAAAATAATTACAAATGTAGTTTTTAGAATTGTTGAAGAAGGGGCACATACGTCCAAGTGTTTCACCTTGGGGAGCACCAATACCTTTTGTCAAAAATAAAGATAGAACTTTGAGGCTGTGTATTTATTTTTTACAGCTGAATAAATCCACTATGAAGAACAAGTACCCACTACCTAGAATTGATGACCTCTTTAATCAGCTAAGAGTGGCAAAGATATTTTCCAAGATAGACTTGAGATCGGGATACCATTAGGTAAGAATCAAGGAAAAAGACACCCTTTAGAACCAGGTATGGGAATTATGAATTTGTAGTGGTGCCATTTGGATTGTCTAATGCACCAATTGTCTTTATGTGCTTAATGAATGGAATATTCATAAATTACTTGGATAAGTTTGTCATAGTATTCCTGGAAGACATACTTGTCTATTCTAAGTCAGAGGAAGAGCATGAACATCACCTAAGATTGGTATTGCAAGTGTTGAGGGAACATTAGTTATATTCCAAGATTAGTAAGTGTTCTTTTTATCAAGAACACATCCATTAATTGGGGCACATTATTTTAGAACATGGTATAGAAGTAGATCCAGAGAACATTGAATCCATTAGAGGATGGTTGATACCCAATAATGTTTCAGAAGTTAGATCTTTTATGGAATTAGTTGGTTACTACAAAATATTTATAGCAGGGATCTCTAAGATAGTTCATCCAATCACTTCTTTGAAAAAGAAGGGAATTAAATTTTAATGGACATCTGAGTGTGAAGAGAACTTTAATCCGTTGAAAGAATTACTTACTAGTGCACTTGTTTTAAAGATTGTTGACCCAAATGAAAGTTGTGTGGTATGTACAAATGCATGTAAGGAAGGGATTGGTTGAGTCCTCACTCAAAATGTACATGTCATTGGTTATGAGTCCATAAA
>SNQJ01S0094415.1:60628-80913 GCA_010110895.2 Picea sitchensis
TATACCATTGTGGTATTATGATATTATAATTGGAATGTATTAGTTAGACAAGCATCATGTTGTCCTAGATTGTCATAACAAGACATTTACATGTCTTGATGAAGAAGGAAAAGAGAGCATTGTGAAAGGTTCTCCAAGACTCGTCTCTATAAGAGATATTTCAGCCTTATAGCTGAAGAGGTATTTCAAAAAAGGATGTCAATTGTATGCAACCCACCTGGAGGATCCAAAAAAGACAAAGGGGCCAAGCCTTGAATATTTTTTGGTACTACAAGAATTTGAAGATGTATTCCAAGAAATACTAGGGTTTCCATAAAAAAGGGAGATAGATTTCTCTATTGATTTAGTACCAGGAGATGCCATGGTATCAAAAATACCTTACAGAATGAGTACACCGGAATTAAAATAATTACAAATGTAGTTTTTAGAATTGTTGAAGAAGGGGCACATACGTCCAAGTGTTTCACCTTGGGGAGCACCAATACCTTTTGTCAAAAATAAAGATAGAACTTTGAGGCTGTGTATTTATTTTTTACAGCTGAATAAATCCACTATGAAGAACAAGTACCCACTACCTAGAATTGATGACCTCTTTAATCAGCTAAGAGTGGCAAAGATATTTTCCAAGATAGACTTGAGATCGGGATACCATTAGGTAAGAATCAAGGAAAAAGACACCCTTTAGAACCAGGTATGGGAATTATGAATTTGTAGTGGTGCCATTTGGATTGTCTAATGCACCAATTGTCTTTATGTGCTTAATGAATGGAATATTCATAAATTACTTGGATAAGTTTGTCATAGTATTCCTGGAAGACATACTTGTCTATTCTAAGTCAGAGGAAGAGCATGAACATCACCTAAGATTGGTATTGCAAGTGTTGAGGGAACATTAGTTATATTCCAAGATTAGTAAGTGTTCTTTTTATCAAGAACACATCCATTAATTGGGGCACATTATTTTAGAACATGGTATAGAAGTAGATCCAGAGAACATTGAATCCATTAGAGGATGGTTGATACCCAATAATGTTTCAGAAGTTAGATCTTTTATGGAATTAGTTGGTTACTACAAAATATTTATAGCAGGGATCTCTAAGATAGTTCATCCAATCACTTCTTTGAAAAAGAAGGGAATTAAATTTTAATGGACATCTGAGTGTGAAGAGAACTTTAATCCGTTGAAAGAATTACTTACTAGTGCACTTGTTTTAAAGATTGTTGACCCAAATGAAAGTTGTGTGGTATGTACAAATGCATGTAAGGAAGGGATTGGTTGAGTCCTCACTCAAAATGTACATGTCATTGGTTATGAGTCCATAAATCTTAAAGAAAATGAGAGGAAATATGCCACACATGACTTGGAACTTATTTCCATTGTTCACGCATTGAATATGTGGAGGCATTATCTCATGTGAAAGAGATTTGAATTAAGAACAAACCATAGTGGTCTGAAGTATCTTTTTGAACAACCAGCTTTGAATGCCAAGAAAACAAGATGGCTGGAATTTTTAAGTGAATACGACTTTGAAATCAAGAATATCAAAGGAAAATAAAATAAAGTTGTTGATGCACTTAGTAGAAGAGTACATCTCATGCATGCTACAGTTGTCATTATGCATCAGTCAAACTTGACGAGCATAATTTTAGATGTTGTTGTTACAGATCAACATTACCTACAAGTAAAGGAAATCTTACAACAAGAGGATGTACAACAGAAAATGAAAGAGTATGAGATGAAGGAAGATGGTTTACTTATACATGAAAATAGAATTTATGTTCGTAGTTCCGGAGAACTCAAGAATTTGGTATTAAAAGAAATGCATAATGGTCCATATGTTGGACATCCCAATTACCAGAAAACAATTGCAGAAGTAAAAATCCAATTCTTTTGGCCGAGAATGAAAAATGATGTTGTTGATTACATCACCAGATGTATGGAATGTCAGAGAGTGAAGTCTGAGCATAGGCACCCAACGAGTTTTCTACAACCCTTACCAATTCCAGAGAAGAAATGGGAAGTGGTAACCATTGAATTTATAAATAAATTTCTCAGGATGACAAGACAACATGATTTGATCATGGTAGTGGTTGATAAATTGAGAAAGACTACTCATTTTGTTCCTGTAAAAACAACTCATACAACAACTAATATTGTAGAAATTTACATGAAAGAGTTTGCTAGGTTGCATGGGATACCTAGGACAATTGTCTCGGACAAAGACACAAAGTTTACTTCAAATTTTTGGAGGGGATTATTTAAAGGATTTGGTACAAATATGACCTTTGTCACAACATACCATCAAACGTCACATGGGAAGAAAGAGAGAGTCAACCAAGTAATTTAAGACATGTTAAGAACGTATGTCATGGATAAGCCATCAAAATGGGAAGATTACTTGCACTTGGTTGAGTTTGCCTATAATAATGGGTATCAAGCTTCATTGAAAATGATCCCTTTTGAAGCTTTGTATGGTAGGAAATGAAATACTCCAGTGAGTTGGGACAACCTAGTAGATAAAGTGGTACTTGGGCCATAATTACTCAAGGATATGGAAGACCAGATGGTTAATATTAAGTAGAATTTAAAGGAAGATCAAGATAGATATTAAATTTATCCAGATAAGAGTAGGACATCTAGAGAATTTAAAGTGGGGAGCATGTGCTTTTAAAAGTGAAGCCCAAGAAGAGCTCTTTGAAGTTGTGTAGTTGTACAAAGCTCGTAGTCAGATTATGTGGTCCATTTGAGATATTAGATAAAATAGGGTGATTTGCATACATGCTTGCATTGCCCACTTCCATGAATGTGCATAATGTATTTCATGTCTCTTTACTAAAAAAATATGTACATGATCCTAACCATGTTATTGATTGGCATCTGATTCAGGTAGAGACAAAGGGAGACTTTCAGGTCCAGCCAACGCGAATATTGGACAAAAAAGTCAAAATGCTCCGGAATCAAGTTATAGAGATGGTAAAGGTCCAGTGGACCTGCTACGGTCATGAATATGCTACCTAGGAGCATGAAGATGCCATGCGAGAAAAGTACTCGTAGCGTTTTGAATAAATTTTAATATTTTGATCTCTTTTTTGTATATGAACTGAGGATAGTGCCAAAATAAGGGGGAGGGGATGTAACACCCCGGGTTTTGAGCCTCGTATTAAATAATGTATTTTGTAAAGTTATGAAAGGCCATAGTTTCTAAACAATTATTAAGAGGCTAGTGTTCCTAGGAAATGTAATGTTTTGATCATTATTAATGTTGGCTACTAGACGGACAAGGGAAATTATTATAGAGGGCTATGATTCCACAAGAGAGGGGGCTTAAGGGGCTAAGTATTTATTTTATATTTTATTTAGCCATTATTTTTTTAATGGAGAATAAAAATTATATGAGCTTCTTGGGGGAGGGGGAGGCCGAGTGGTAACTTAATTCCAAGAATTGCATAAACCCATCCTTAGTCTGTTAGGGGGTTTCTCATTCTTGTTCTTCTGTTGGTTGCGTCTTCTTCACTCATCACTCACTCACTCAATTTCTCTCCATTCACTCCATTCATTCTTTCACCCACTCGATTTTCATCATTCGTGTCTTGGCTTTGGAAAGGAAAATGAACTGTTGAAGAGAAACCATGGTATTGTTGGTTGTAGAGAATGTTGGTGTATTACAACCATGATTCAAGACCTGCATGTATGAGATGCTTTGTTATGTGCTCATTTTTTCTCATAGGTGTGAGTCATGAGAGTCCCATCATGCAAATTATGGACCATTTGCATTGGAGCCCTGGAAAGAGATGGATAGACTGAGGGACTGCGTGGCATAGACGAGGGTCCATTCTCTTGGGTTGTGAAGGATGGGTAGAAGAGAGTTAGGTACTTGGATTTCTATGGGTGCTGAGAATACTATGAGAGATTGAGTTCTGACTGGTTTGGGAAGCCGAGTGACACGCTGGAACCATCCTTGTATATCCATAGCCCTGGATCAGGGGTGACATTGCTGAGACTTGGAACAACAATGTCTACAGTTGGGTGGAACGTCCTTGTTCTGCAACCAATTGGTGTCTTGTTTTTAGAAAACATAAGTTCTCTCTGTTATGGTTATTTACCTATGTATGATTTATTTCGTTGTGTATTTATTTATCTTTGAATTTAATGTTCATAATATGCATGCTTGTTGGTTATTATTGTGCATGGCTTAGTTTATTTCATGGCATTAATTTTATTTCCGCATGTGGTTTTCATGTCTCTTAATTAACTTATAAGTGATTTGAATTGAGATAAGTCACTGTGAAGTGAGTCCCTGGACTGCAGCGTGCCTCTCCTACGGGTGGTTGGGTTCATTACAGTTAGATTAAGTGGTGTAGCCCGTCTTGTGGGTGGCTGGGTATGTTACAATTGTCGATGATGTCATCAAGTGGGGAATGTTGTATGGGAATTCCCTTTGATATCTCAAGGATAATAAAGTTTCTCTCTTGATCGAAAGTCCAATAAAATGGCTCCATGTTAGGAGGGCTTGTAGCCACCTTTGGTTACAGATCTTTAGGCAGTCTCTAAGGAATCTGGGACCAATATTGTGGAGCGATGGTTACTAGTCGTGGTAGATGAATCTCCTATGCCACAAGGACCATTGGATATGGTTTTCTTCTTTGGAATTTCATCTCGGTATCATCTCCAACACTCTCTTTCATTTGGGGTGTCAATTCCCCCTTAGGCTATGTCTTTAAAGCTCCTCCCCTCCCTCTCTGTAATGTTCAATTCTTTTTCTTTATTGGGTCAATCCTGGTCCAAGCCTTTGAAAGGTTTAGATTTATCTAACGTGGGGATAGATTCCTTGAGCTTTCGTTTTTCTAGACCCTCTAGCTCTCTTTTCTCCACGTTTCACCAAGCCCTCACCTTCTCCCCTACATCCATTTATTCCGAACATAAATCCTCGAGGGACTCTAACTCAACATGGGTTTTATACCAACTTCGTAATCACTACATCTCGACTTTGAAAAAACCCTTTAGTGGTGCAGGGGGTTTGGGACTCAACCCTATTTTGGACTCTGTAAAGAAAGGACAAGGGAGGAAATCTCATCTTGTAAAATCTCAACGAAGGGAAATAACCGACATGGTAGCTGGTAAACAACTCTTTATTTTGGGGGATCTTAGACCAGTGTTAACCCCAAAAGGGTTTCCCCCATGAATATTCTTTCTTTCAATTGTCAGGGTGTGGCGAGCCCCTCCAAAATATCTTCCCTCAAACGATTGATTAAGTGTAATCAACATGATCTTATCCTTTTGCAAGAAACTTTGCGGGATTAAGAGAATTTTGTAAATATTTTGGAGTTTATGTTTAAGCACAATAATTTTATTGGATCTAATGCCAATGGTAGATCGAGGGGTCTGGCGATCAACTAGAACATTCACAAAGTAAAGGTCCTAAACTCTTGGGCCTTTGTTTCAAGCATGGGTCTGGATGTTCATGTAGTGGACCTGGGGATGTCGGTGATGATCATAAACTTATATGGTTCTTATATGGATCAGATTCCTTTTTGGGACTCTCATTTTCGAAAGATATTTATGAAGTCGTAGCTCCTCATCCTGAGGGGGATCTAAACATTTCTCTGGGGGAAGCAGAAGTGTGGGGGCCAAAAGCTCATCCTGACCCACTTTCTAATTATTTCTCTCAGATGTTAGGTCTTAAAGGCTTGATCGATACCCCCCCCCCCTAGGATTATCCTGATGTGGAGGAATAAACGAGTGGGAAAATATACGATAACCAAAAGGATTGATAGATTCTTAATTTTAGAAAAACTCATTATTATAGCTCAAAATGACACTACTATGCATTTCTGACATTGGCCTACTCATTCACACATTTTCCAACCATTTTTGTTGAGGTTCCTCTTAAAAAACACCTTTTTGTGTGGTGTACGCACCACATGCTACATATGCAGCGCGTGTACATATACTAGTTGCATACCTGACATCCCGCATATACTCTAAAAAAATGTAAAAAACAAAAAGTTCTGCGCTTTTAGGTGGAGTTTACGGGCTATGTCAGGTTGCACAACCATTTTATCTATTGTATCCCTCTTGATAATGTATTAACCATATTATCTCCATATAAAAGGGCCCTAGGGGGGTCATTTGGACATATGAAGGAAGAGGCAAGTGAAATCTGCCAAAATTTCTCTCCCCATCATTCCAAGCCCTTCATCTTGTTCTGAGTTTTCACCCTCATCATTCCTGACCATTCGTCCTCCTTATACAATCCATTGCTTTTTCCTATATTGGCATGTTGGTTGTGAGGATATCGCATTGGGAATTGTGCACTTGGATTCAAAGTAGAGGAACCCAGGCGAGGTTCGTGGAGAAGCATCGAAAATATTCAGGTTGTAACTTTCAATCTTGTTATTAATAAAAGAGAAACTTCTTGTCCCAGATCTTTATGTCTTTATATTTATATTTATGGATGGTTTTCATGAATATCTAACCCTTTAGATGATCTTGGTAATTATGTATATGTTGTATTTATGCATATGCAACCCGTAACGAATAATGACAAGAAGGGATCTACTGTATACAAAAGGACTTAAGGTACATACTTTGATCCTCTCTCCCTTCCCTTAATTATCATTAGGTCTTGTTGGATTTTGGTAGAATATAATCATTTTCGATGTTTTAAGGTGTCATGGCTCTTCCTAGTCACTAGACCTAGATTAGGGGGATTTCCCCCCATAACATTCATGTATTCAACTCTTTTCTTCAAGAATTATGTTGGCAGCAGGTATTATTACCACTGTCCTATTTGGCTCGAAGTGGAAGGGGATCCAAGGAAGCCTGATAGTCCTTTAAAGTTCAACTCAACATGGCTTAAAGATATGGACTACCAATATCCTTTCAAGAACACTTGGGTTCCCTTTAATTCTAGCTTTGGGGTTGCGTCTACAATCCATTTCTTAGAAAACCTCAAATATACAAAGAAGGCCTCAAAGGATTGGGAAAAAAAAAGAGACTAAAGGATGCCCAAGATACAATCGATATTGAATTTGATATTCATAGAATTTACAGTTCTTAGGGTGGTGGTTTCTTATCTCATGAATCAAAGGAAGAATTGATCAACCTAGAAACAAAAAAGAATAAAATTATAGAAGATAGGGAGGCATATTGAAGGCTCAAGAGCCAAGACTTGTGGCTGGAATGTGGTGATGAAAACACCAAATTTTTCCAGGCCTATGCAAGAAGTAGGAAATTCACAAATACAATTTGGAGCTTAAAATATTATGTTGGAAGAGATGTAAAATGCTTTGATGGCCTGGAAAATCTAGGAAAGGACCGTTTCAAGAATATTTTCAAAGCCAATGGCAGGGCCACTATTGCTAGCATTGTTCAGCTCACCCTTTTCTTCCCAAGGTTTTTTAATTAAGAAGATAACGTACTCCTCTACGTGGAGTTCAATGAAGCTAAGCTTCAAGAGGCAAGGATGATTTTAAGGATGGAAATTTATTTTAAAATGTAGAAACCTTGGCGAATCTTACTAATCCTTCATATGCCAACTATAAAATGTTTGATGATATTTTGGTAAAAATATTCAAATTTCTAAGGATTTTATATAGTTTGTATAAAATCTTGGCGATTTTTAAGGTAAAATAATTTTATCCTATAGAATTTGGATGAATCAATTTTAGAATAGAGAATTTTTTTGGGGAAAACCCATGGAAAATTAACCCATGAACGAAATTTAGCCCCTAAAATCATCCCTGTCAAGAGGTTCTTCACATCTTTCAAAAGGACAAAAGTCCAAGCCCTGATGGTTGGTCAATTGAATTCTTTTGGGAATTTTATGAGCTTATTGGTTAGGATCTCCTGGCCCAGTCGTTGAGGAATCTCATTCTTCATGTCATATGTATGCCCCTTTAAATTCAACTTTCATTGCCCTTATCCCAAAATCAGTCTATCCCCAAACTATGAATGATTTTAGACCAATATCACTTTGCAATTGCATCTATAAGGTGGTGGCCAAAGTTATAGCTAGATAGATCAAATCCATTCTCTCATCTTTTGTGTATAAAGAACAATTTGGTTTCCTAGAAGGGTGGAAGATTCATGAAGAAATAAGGGTGACTTAGGAGGGTCTTCATAGACTCAAAATGAAGGTGGGAAAGTGTGCAATTCTTAATATTGACTTGTCTAAGGCACATGATAGGGTGAGTTGGATCTACATCAGGTCGTTGCTAACCCATATTGGGTTTGATGTAACTTTTATTTAGTGGGTGATGAGCTGATTAACTTCGATCTCATTCACATTTCTCATCAATGGGGTAGCCTCCTCTTTTTTTCATGTGGAGCGAGGTCTAAGGAAAGGATGTCCCTTGTTTCCTTTTCTCTTTCTTCTTGTAGCTAAAGGACTAACTAGAGCTATAGAGGAGGCCAAGATATGGGGTGAGTTTCAAGGTATTACAATCTCACAAAATCTACAGATTACTCACCTTCTTTTTGTAGATGATGAGTTGATATTTTGTAATGAAAGTCACAGGGATGCAGATAAATTGTCTAAACTTTTGGAACGTTTTTAGAGAGCCACAGGTATGGAAGTAGATGAAAGGAATTCCACTATTTTTGTTATGAACCTAGAGGATGCGAATTGTTTCATTACTGTGTTCTTTTCCCATTTGAGGTAAAATAACTTGACTTTGACATTAATTATCTAGGATTCTACCTCAAGACAAATTATTATAATAAATATGATTGACTTTGGCTCATAGAAAAATTGGAAAAGAGACTTAAAGTACGGATTTTTAGGTGGTTTTCTCGGGCTAGTAAGTTGGTTCTGGTAAAATATGTATTAGAATCCATTTTGGTTTACTATATGTCCCTCTCTTGGATTCCAATTGGAGTTCTTGAAAAAAACAGAAGGATATTTTTCAAATTTTTATTGGCGGGAACCTAGGATTCTTTTTTTCTTCCCTGGGTATCTTCGAAAAAGTTGGTAGTTCCAAAATATCTAGGTGGTTGGGGCTTAAAAAAATATTTTCCTCTTTTCAAAATCCTTAGCTGCAAAATCTAGTTGGAGACTGGTTAAAATAGAGAGTCTATGGACCTTTGTAATCATCCACAAATATATCTTTTCGGATACAACGGAAGAATGGATTCATAATCCTATGAAGATAAGTGTTTCTTGTTCTGTGATATGGAAAGTGGGCTTAAAATCTTTTCATGTAATCGATTATGGATTGGCATGGATAATTCGTAATGGAACAAAGGTAATAATTGGTGCCAATCCGTGGCCTGGAAGTGGGAACAATCACTTACTACCGGTTGAATTTATCTAGAGTTTGCATAATCAAGGTTTTTTCTCTCTTCATCAGATTGCAGACCCCAAGGAAACCACTATTTGGAATCAAGCTTAGAAGAGTGCAAAATAGGTGGGTTGGGAGGAAGTAAAAAATATCTCTTGGTCAAACTACATCCAAACCCTCAAATCCTCACACATAATGATCACTGAAAGGGACGATGAGTTGGCTTGTAAATATCCTCCACATGGGGTTTACACTCCTCAGCTATGCTATATTCATCTTAATATAAATAAACATAACAAAGATACTCTTTGGTGGTGGAAGGGCTTCTGGAAAATTAAGTGCCCCCCAAAATCCAGGATCTTTATGTGGTGTATGGTGAATAACAAAGTCCCAACCTAGGAAAATATGAAAAAGAGAAATAAAGAAGGGCCAAGGTGGTGCACTCTCCGCAAGGTTCATGATGAATCAGTACATCTCATCTTTTCATATGCTTCCCTTTTGTTGTGCAAGTTTGGGATTTTGGTCATGACCTCTTATCACAGGCCTGTCATTGTCAAGGACAAAGTGTAGAGGAGGCATGACGATCTTGGTTAGCTTCTCGAGCCAATAGGATGAACAAAGAGTTATATTGTCCTCTATTTTTCAGGACAATCTTTCCTCCCTAGAAAGAGTAGTAATTCAAGGACTTGGAATTTTATCACATTTTCCACAAGAAAAAGGGTCTTCTCCAATTCAGCCTGTACAATAAATCACTATGGATTTATCTTATCAGTGGGATTTTTTTTATGGTGACTCGATGATCCAGGCAAAAATTGGTGGCCACCCACCTATTCCACTAGCTTAAAACACAGGTTTCCACCTTGGCAGTTTTTCTATGGTTTTTAGAGTCCTGAACTTCTGGGGCCGTTTTGAGGCCCTAAATGACGTTTTTTGGGCACAACAACGCCCAGACGATAAGTAAAGGCATCATTTGGGATGAATGGAATGCATACTCCTTGGATAGACCTTTCAAAGGAGGTAGAATTCCCCAAACAAAGATTGTATGAAAATGTTATTCCCTTGGGAAGTTGATGTACCAACTACCCCCATCGGGGCCCATAAACCTTTTGGAGTTTCATCTTCCAGGGTTAGGGTTTTGGATTTTATTTATGTTAAAAATTCCTTTAGAGCCTCATTGTAATCATCACCATCTTCTTATGAATGAGCATAGCCATCACATCTCTTCTCAGAGATAAGCTGCCACCATTCTAGTGAGTCATTCACTTTGTAATTTCACAGTTTATGTACATTCCCTTATTAATAAAAATTATGCATTACTGTATCTCTTTGTTATTTCAATATTTATGTGTATCTCAAAATATCTCTGTATATTTCATTTTTATATCTCCATCTTCATTTAGTTCTCAAAATAAATCCAGATCAGTGGTATCAGAGAAGGATTCTCATTGTCATTTCTTAGTGCATGTCCCAGATGAGGTCAAGGTACAAACATTTGGGTCTCAATATAGTTTACCTTGAGTAAAACCACTCTCGTCATCCCAAGAAACCTCCCATGGAGTAAGGAAAGAGAGACGTGGGAGCAGAATATCCCATCAAGTCGTTGCTCCCGGAAACCCTCACACAACAGAGGAACGCGATGTTGGAGAATTTTTCCCCAATCCTTCAATGATTGTCGACAATAACATGTACTTCTTCATCAAGAAGTCACTTTGGAGACGCTACTCCATTCAAGTTATAAGTTAATTTTGATATTCTCATATTTGAAGGTTAGATCGATGCAGATGCTTTGGAAAAATGGTTAAATTTGCTAGAAGGTTATTTCTCTATTAACAATTTTTTTGATAAAGAAAAGATCACCTTTGTGCTCCTCAAGGCTCTCCCCCATGTCAAACATTGATGGGAAACTTACTAGGAGAAAATTTCCATAGAGGAGTTTGGAATATTTGGGGTCAATCCCACTTGGGATTTTAAATGGATGCGGTCAAGGAGCAATATTACCTTGTGGGAAACTATGATGACGAGTACATGAGATGGACCATGATACATCAAAAGAAATACCAAACAGTGTCATAGTTCACAAATACCTTCCATACCTTGCGCACCAAGCTAGGTATCAAATACTCTGAGCGACATCTAGTTTTGAAATACCGCAGGGATCTACACAAGTACATCCAAATCAAATTGGATTTTCTGGACATCTCATCACTGGGAACCGCTTATAGATATGTTGTCAAAATCAAGCATAAATTTAAGCAACAGAACAAGCGAGAATTTTTGTCTGCAAATCCGCAAAAACCAAAGTACGATAAAGGCATCCATAACTCACAAAAAACTCAACCTCAACACAACCAGTCCAAGCCATAGGAAAAGAAGGTCAATGAGAAGACGAATAATGACACTGAGAAGTGGTGTGACTTCCACAAAATCACTTGGCACAACAACGATAAATGTCACTCGAAAAAATCATGTAGCCAAGCTCAAAGAAACAGAGTCGAGCCCCAAATTAGAATCTGATTTAGACAATAATAAAAGGAGATAGATAATTGATGCATATCCCACTGGTAATGTTTCCACCACAATAATAAAAATAGAATAACCAAAGGATCATGAGGAGGGGGAGCGCCTTTTCCATTCACAGATGTGGATGAAGGGGACCCCGCTACGTTTTATTTTTGATAGGGGAAGCCAAAATAAACTCATCTCAGCAGAGGTCTTCAAGCAGTTGCATTTGCCGACAACACCACACCCACAACCATACAACATCAGATGTCTCTTCTAGGAATGATATCTTTGTGTCAACCAACAGTGTTTCATGTCATACGACATCAATCCATTTAAGGATGAGGTATTGTTTGATGTTTCCCCAATGGAATTATGTGATGTTCTATTAGGCCAGCCATATATGTGGAGGCATCATGTTGTTTATGAGTTTCGACCCTGTAGCGTCATTGTTACTCTGGGGGGTCAACCCTATAGGATACCAGAGGTAGTTCTGACTGTTGTATCGACAAAATAGTGCCACAAAGTAATATCTCATACCACAATGTTTAGCCTCTTCACAACCTGGTCAAAATAGAGGGACACTACAACCACTGCAAGCTCATCCCAAGACCCATCTATCCAACAGAAGTAGATCAACAAGATTATAGAAAAGCACAAATATATTCCTACTGCACCTACAGGGGTGCCGCCACATTGCCCAATCAAACTAAGTTATGATAAAACCCTTCATGTTCTTCATGATGCATCTTCACCAGAGAGTCCTCCCACACTAAGGAAGATCATGCATCCATATTGGTTAAACAGATCCAACCCCTCCAACAATAGTTTCATAACAACCTTCAACAAGCTAAGCAGGGAAACTTCTTTAGCAAGGAAAGAAACTCACCAAGGTTCATATTTAGCAAAAGCTTCCCCAAGGACTTAATGCAATGGAGACCATTACTTCATAATGGGGGAAGATTGATCTAGGAATAAATCAGTGGCTATCCACCTATTCCACTGGCTCAAAACGTGGGTTTCCACCATGGAAATTTTTCTACGATTTTTCGGGTCCTGAACTTCCAGGGCCATTTTGAGGCCCTAAATGATGTTTTTGGGCAAGAAAATGCCCAAACTATTAATAAACGCATGTTTGGGATGAATGGAATCCGCAAACCTTTTGGTGTTTCATCTTTTGAGGTTAGGGTTTTGGATTTTCTTTATGTTAAAAAGGACTCTAGACCCTCATTGTAATCATCATCATCTTCTTGCGAATGAGAAGAGCCATCACATCTCTTCTTAGAGATAAGTTTTCACCATTCTAGCCCTCTTATATCTTTCTCAAAATCACTTTTTTAAACTTAAAATGGGGTTGGGTCAGGGCACAAATAATTATGCAAAACTATTGGTGCTCAAACTCTTAATTCTATTTTCAAGGGAGAAAGGTATCAGATCCATACAGAGTTTTGGTGATTCACTCCAATTAATAAACTAGTCAACAAAAAATAAGAAATTCCACAATCAAATTTTACTTCCACTGCTTGATGATGTTATGAGATTCTTGGGATCCTTTGACACTTTCCACATGCACCATGTGTATAGGGAAATGAATATACACGCGTACCTTCTCTCTAAAGAAGACATTCCACTGGATTTTGGGAAATGGATGATCACTCAACATGAATTTGATGGAATTTTTTAGTATTATCATCGTCCTTTTATAGATTCTTTGGAGTCAAACCTTCAGTAATTTGTTTCTAACACAACATATGTTTTCAGTGTTGGATGTCAGAGACAACATACTAGTTTTTTTCTCTTTCCAGTTGGACATGGTTTCTTTTTGGTATTTTTGGACTTCCCTTTCTGGGAGTTGATTGATGATTATGGAGTTTTCACGGGTTTCTTCAGAGATGCTTATTCATTACTGATTCCTCCTTATTTTCTCTTCAGAATTACAATAGCTCAACTCTTGGAGTTACCTTTATGTAAATGTGTTTTTTTTGTATGTATTGTTCATATTATATTTCACTGATATATGATAGATTGATGATGGAAAACAACCACATATAATTTTTTGTCCCCTTGTTATGGGACATAAATACAAGGAGACTGGTATTCAACATAATGCAATTTCTTTCTCTTCGGATGAATTAAATTACGTTTTTTTTTTTTTTTGGAGGAAAAAAACGTTATCATTAAAATAAATGAAAAAGTAACATTTCATAGGAGTAATTATTCCTATCATTTATTTTAATTCATTAACCAAATCCAATATTTGCATACATTTTAATACAAAATCAATGAAATACAATATTTAACATACTTTTTTAATAGAAGATTCATAAAGTTATTAATAGAGTAAAAAATTGCGAAACCATTTCATGGAAAGTGTATAGATCAAAATTTATTATTACTTTTTATATTTAATATTTTAAATTTAATTAAATAAATTTAATATGTTATATTAGTTGAATAATATAAATTTGATTTCCGACTAAGTTGCCAATGTTTGAGAGGCTTTTTAGGAAGGATTCCTTTTCTAGATTCGTTTGGGGGACCTATGCATTAGTGGAAATCCCTTCCTTGTTAGAGCTAATATCTCTATAGCGAGATGAAAGCGTCCAAGCAGTGGAGAATAATTTTTCTAGGAGGACTGTTGTGGGGTTCCATAGAATGGCTAGACCCATTGAAACTTCCTTAGAATCATTATAAAAAAAGCTACTTTGCCTCCAACAATGTTGAAGAACTGCTTCAACGACATTTCCTACGCATTTTACTTCCTAGAGAAATAGAATGTCTGGATCTTCTGCCATGATACAGTTTCAAAGAACCCATTGGTTGGTTCTTCCACTTAGTCCTCTAATGTTCCATGAGATGATCTTCATGAGGATGGAGGGGGGGTGAAGTGAAAAATCCCTCAGTGAGCCTCTGTATTTGTCCCAAATTGATCATAAATTTTCCCACCTCTCTAATCAATTGTTGGGATTATTTGCATCCTCGAATTTTTACCTCCCAGGCGTTCTTCGAGGTTCTCGACTAGGCTCCGATCATATACCCAGTCAAGAAGTTTCACCCTGCAGTTGAGTCAATGTATACCTTTTGGACCTTCCAGAGTTGTTCTAGGGGGATGGATTGCATTTCCTTCGTTTTGTAGGCTTCCTCCTATTTTTCTAGGTCTATATCAGTTAGATCTCTTTCATCAATTGCCATATCCATGCCTCCCCCTTCATTTGTGATGAGATCAGCCTCCATATGAGTCGGGGATCTTGGCGGCTCTATCTGTTCCAAGATAAGTTATTGGGTTTGTTTTGATTTTCCTTTGTCTTTACTTGGGTTTACATACTGATGGGGGTTTTCTACCTCTTGAGAATCTGACAATTGATTTAAAACATCAAAGGAGTTACTTGTGGAAGGTTGCTTGTTTGGCCCTTGGCTTGTTTTCTTGGGGTTAGGCTTCTTTCAACCTGCTACTTGGGTAAATCCATATATTTTTCTTATTTTTCTCTTCCTCCCCAGGCTTCGCCAGACTATTTAAGGAACATTCCCTGAATAGGCATTTTCTGTAGCAGAAGGGTATATGCTCATAATCTATGGTTTGTTTCCATTCTTCATTCTGATATTCTAGGGTTAAGGATCCTGGTAGGGCTTTGGAAACATTCATGTAGACATAAATGAAATAATAAGAGGTATACCTTCTTTGTCGAGTAGCCCATAAGGATTTCTCCCATCCAAAATTCCCATGGAAGGGAATATAGGGGAATCCATACTGGTGCAAAAGTGAAGTCCTCCTTTTCTGGGCTGAAGCAATATGTCAAGAATATTAGATAGATCCCTACTGAATTGAAGAAATACGACCCATTTTCGAAGATTCGGTCCTTATCTTCCAAGTTGAAAAAACAATAGTGAAAAAACCCTTGGAGCTTAGTTGTAGTTCATAGTGGCCTTTGGGGTTCCACCATGTTTTGATCCAACACATAAGATCTCACTCGAAGGGCCATAAGCCCATAAATTTTACTATAAGGGAACGTTCCTTCATAATTGGGTGTTTTCTCCTACTCTAGTTGATTTTATAACATGTTGTGGAGTTGTAGTTGACTGTAGAATGCATTTTCCTAGCTCCCAGATGCAAGTCACTTTTGGATCCGAGGTTTCTGCTTCCACATCCATGGATTTTCCAAATTGTTGCCCATATTGAAGGATCTTGTCTCTTAGATGAGGTGGCGATTCAAAGGGTGACTGCTTTCTTTTGGTGCCTGACATTTCGTTGGCCACCATGTTACTGTATGAGGGGGTTTGCACCCCCTCCCTCACTTCCATGAGGTCTCCTTCAACAATTGAGACTTGGCTGGTACAGTCTGCTGCAATTTCGATCTAGTCAGGGGATTCTAGTAGCCTACCACTCTACATACATCTGAAACCCTAGCCGTCACCTGCTCCAATTATTTGTCATATATTTGAAACTAGTTAGAGGTTAACTTATAATTTTTGAGCCATAGAGTTGCACTTGCAAATGACAGTTATGATACACACACACACACACACACACACACACTTTAATATTAATGTATTAAAATAACATAGATCCATCTTAACCATGGACAAATCAAGCTTCGAGGGGGATCTAATCTCTCAAGGTGAAAATATTTTTAGAGTGCAAAACTTGAGGAGAGGTTAAAGGTTTTCATCTCGAGAGATTTAATCCCTCTTAATCGCTTGATAGATCCAGAGTTAAAATGAATCTATGCTAATATAGCCCGAGTGGGCCTAATGGTTAAGAACATGTGTTTCCTCTTAAGAGGTCACAGGTTCAAATCCAGAGGGGGGTTCGTAGACTTTACTAGTCAAATCGTTGGGCGGAGGGGGGTCCCTTGTCCCACAAACAAGGGGGTCTCATACACCAATTTGATGTGCTAGCTTGGCCGTGACCTTAAAAATAGATTATTATTATTATTATTATTATTATTATTATTATTATTATTATACAATTATTTTATATATTATAATAACAATGACGACGATGATGATGATTANAATTATATATATGCGTGTATCATTATTATTTAATATTACAAAATTTATGTATTATATTTTTTTAATATTTTAAAATAATTTTAATATTTTTTAAATTTAATATATATTAAAAAAATCCAAATAAAAAACCTTAAAATAAGGAAAGCATGAAACATTTAAAAATTATTTGTCTATATAGAGTTTAATATAATCCATTTTTTACGGTTTTCTTTGACTCTTATTTAATGTATATTAAATAAGAGTTTGAAAAGGAAAGATAGAGACAAAGGATAATTTTGATTTTTTCCTTTCCACAACCGCATTAAAAAATGTTTAAAATAGATAAAAACATTAAATTTTAAATGGTTTATAATATTATAAAATTATATTAGACATGTATTGAAATTTAAGTTGAAATGTAAATTAAAAAAAATTATTATTTTTAATATAGAAATTTATATATATAATCAAATGATTCATATTGAATTATTATTATTATTTATTTTGAACATGTCAATTCAACAATATTTAATTATGATTAAATGTTTATAAGTTAAATTGAGTGATATATGTATTTTTTTTTTCAAATTGTGAAATCATATATTAAATAAATTAAGAAAAATTGTTTGTATTCATATCATTTTTATTAAACATTGTAGAATAAATTAAGAAAAATTGTTTGTATTCATATCATTTTTATTAAACATTGTAGAATTGTAGAATTATGTATTATATATATATTTTAAAATTCATGAAAAGAATAATATTTTTGTCATTTGGTAATGAAAACACATCACATTATTGGGTGTGTGCACAAATTTGGTGAACGAAAAAGTGGTAAGGGGATAAGCAAGAACGTGCACTCGCATGAACGAGTGTGTTCTCAAGAACACAGACATGTTCCTAACCCTATAGGTTTGGAAGTGCCCGAACCTCCACTCAACTTGCCACATAGGTTTACTGGCAGGAACGTGTGCACATTCCTCTGCTAAACATTTTTTAAAGGGCTGCGAGCGTAATTTGTGCTCATTTGTGCAAATTGCGCTCACATTTTTACCCTCATTGAGTAAATAGAGAGGAGTTAGAACGGAGAAACAAGGTGAGGATCTTGTCATCGTGTCCTAATCAAGTGATCTAGAATTGATCTTTTAAAGACTATGGTTAGGTTTATGCATGATTTGATTTACCATTTAGGAATTAAGAGAAGAAGCTTAATGAAAGAATGTTGCAGCCATATAAGAAGTAAAAACAACAAACCATAACACCAAGATTGATAACGGAGTTTGGCACAAGTTTGCCTACATCTCTGGGCCTTTGTCTTAGTGGAGAAGGATTCTTATTAATCTTCAATGCTTTAAGAATAAAAAAGAAAGGATTACATAATAGCTCATGAAACCACCTTTGAGATATGCAACTTCTTGACAGAAACAGACATCACCATTGGCTGGAACAGGAAAATCTAAGGCTTTTTAGTATAAAGTCGACTATGCTTGGATCGACATCTTGGGATCTGGAAGCACTTTTCTATTCGACTACTCGGATGCAGAAAAATAAGCCATATTCAGACTCCCCTCGAAATTATGCAACTTTTGAGTATAAATTCGACCTGCTTCTAAACAGTCCCTTGAGGCCTCTCCTTGGCACGGATCTCAATGTTGCGCCCTGTCAGATCCGTACAGTCTCGATTTAGGTGCCAAAAAAAATATTTTTTCTAGATTTCCATGCCCGACTAAATAAGCCAAACTCCACTAAATTTAGTGACAGTTAGCCATATTTAGTGATAATTAGCCAGATTTAGCGAGATTCTTCCAGATTTGGAGGATCTCTGCTAGATTTGTTGGTAACTGTCAGATTTGGCCTTCCAGAAGGTGCCACGTGGTGCCTCCTCATTGGGCCATGTGTCACCTCGCCATTGGTCTGAGACACATCACTTCCCGCCACATCAGCCTGCATAGTCATCATATGCACTGCCATGTGTCATCCATATGGCTGCCATGTCATCATATTGATTTCCACGTGTCAGTCCGTACAATCCACATCATCGCCACATAAGCCACCATGTGTCATCCGTACGACTTCCATGTCATCGTATGACCCTGTCATGTTAGCATCTGTACTGCCACATGTCACCCTACCATTTCATGATATGTATTGCCACATTAGCATCCATACTGCCACGTGTCAGCATCTATACAGTGCCACCTGTCACTTCTGTACAATTCCACGTGTCACTTCTGTACTGGTCCAACTCAGCCTGAAAACACTAAATCTATCTGACACATGTCATCTCCTGGTGCTACCATGTCACCTTCCTGACGTCATCATGATATCATGATGATGTCATCATGACATATTGTTGATGTCATCATTGACTTTGACTTTGACTTTTTATCTGTTTGACCTGAACTTCAGATCGTGATAACTTTTGCATACGGTGTCCATTTTCGGAAAAAATAAATATGGCTGGAATCAGAATGACAAGGACTATGCAATGGCATTGGTTTCATACGATTTTGAGAAATTTGATTTTTAGGCCTTCCTGGATCCATTTTGGATCATCAGGCCATATATGTTTGATTCCTCTTATTATGCTCCCAATTTAGTCATTTCCAATTTAGTCTTTTTCTCCCAAGAATCTAAATTAAAGAAACTTGTAATTTTCTATTTTAATTAAAAAACCAACCTGATTTACACGCCATGGCTTATTAAATTACAACCTATATAATAAAATGGAACCCAGAGACAATGTAAACCGCTCAGAAGAAAACCAAGGTGAGAAAAACCCCAACCCACGACAACCATCCAATGTAAACACTCAAATTGATAAGGGGTTGGTTGTATTAAGAACCCTTGAGGAACAATTAAGGGACACTAGAGAGCCTAGAAGATTCTCCTTGGCCACTTCTTTGGACGTCATTGTGAAGTCCATAGGGAAACCCACAGTTGCAAAAATGAAAGAGCAAGAAGAAATGAACATGAAATGGAATGAGAAACTACTACAATAACATTACACAAAATAAAGAAAAATAATTGGGAAGTGTATACCAAAGAGAGGGGGCCCTACCTCTCTTGGCATATACTTCCAATAAGGACTATAGTAAAGAAATATTGATATGCAAAAACAAGATTTGTATTCCAGCATCAAAATCATTACAATGATTACAATGACCCCTGCAGACAGGTGGATCTTCCCTCGGATTCTAGAATGCTAATACCAAGACAAAAATATGCAAATGGAAACTAACATCCCTTTGATATTTTCTTAACTATCTTCAAAGAGAGAGAGGGAGAAAGGGTGTGATGCACCTATTTTCGGTGTTTGTCCTCGTTGCTTCAATTTGAGCTTGATCTCCAAACTCCTTCGCATAGCTTGATACCTGCAAACCATGGACAACAAAGAGACACAATGAAACTCCTACTCTAGCATACTAGATTAAACAAATTCATCTATATTAGAAAATCATATGTAAAGATACATAAAGTAGAAGGAAATAGGCCAAGCATATATTAAT
>SNQJ01S0094415.1:81082-92508 GCA_010110895.2 Picea sitchensis
AAAGCCCTCATTATATAGGATTTGGAGGCTTAACCACCATGGAGAGGAACACTCATCAGATCCACTAAAATGGGATCTCCAAGATATTTAGGGAGAAAATATCTCTTAAGGAATTTAGGGAGGAAATATCTCTCAAGGATTTTAAGTAGGAAATATTTCAACCATCCATGAGATCCTCAACCTCCCCTAAAAAATAGGAAACAAAATGTGAGGTAGATTCTCACACTAAATTAATTTCATTTTCATGAATATTAATAATAATTCATGTGCACATAGTATTTTGACCTTCATATAACATATTTCTCCTCCACATTGACTGGGGATTGTGACATATGTTATTTCATGGTGTCGAGGTGTATGTGACACTTAGAAAGGTGCATATGATACTTTTAAGACACTTTCGACACTTAGGGAGAGGTACCTAGGTGTGGAAATTTGATGTGTAATAGTATGCCCCCTAAAGTGTGAGATCAGAAGAGAAACTTATGGCTGTAACACTTTACAATTTTTCAATGCAAGTACGTGGAGTTAGAGAACCTAGAAGAAGATGCAAACAAACATCAAACAACATTAATATATGTTCCATTTCCAAGGTAGGCATACCTATGCTCAAAATATGAGATGACTCAAAGCACGACCGCCTACCAATACACTTTGGATCCATGAAAAAATATTCACTAAAGATATGGCCACCAAAGACACAATGTGGATCCATACCTCCATGGCATGAACTGATCGTAGCCACGATAAATACACAGTGGAGCTACGAGATAATAAAACATATCCACAGACCAATACAATGTGGATCTATGTAACTATCTATATATCAACATGCTCAAATGATCTCCTTCGCAGCCTAGGAAAAAAAGATAACATAGTGAACCCTCAACCCAGGGTCTTCATCCCAATCCCGATGTGGCACGAATCTAACCATGTGAATAGATGTTTTGATGTCAAACATGGTAGAAACCACTTGATTACTGGTCATTGAGGTAAATCGTTAACACGTGTGAGGGAAGTCACCAATGATGCCAATGACTCCCAAGGTACCCTAGTACAATCCAACGAGTGTGAATAAATGAGTTGAAGTCAAACATTCATGGAATCATCTGATCAGATTTAAATGATGTAAACCCACTTTCAGAGGCGAGGAGGCCTGCCATTGAAGCATGCAGGTCCCAAGGTACTAACTGGATTCTAAGTCTAATTATTGGATGACGTGTTGAAGTCAACAAGAAAATACTCATCGAAGGAGATCCTTGATGTATCCCCCGTCATCGACACGAAACTGACATACGAAAGTGATGTAAGATGGTGAATCGAATGAGTATGGACTGACACATGAAATGGAAATTGGTAGTACTGTAGATGAATGGTTTGAAGTGAATCTTCCCTTGAACATGATGAGGCACGAAAACTGACTTGGAAACATTGACTCGACGAGTACCAAGAATGTAATGTGACGACAATAAGATCACTCTTCAACTGGATGAAAAGGTATGGAGACACATGGAATTGGTAAGACTCATAGACATGCAGATTACTCAACTGTAAGACGAGACACAAATAGGTTCCATGTTCAAGGGCGACAAAAGATACCATAAAGGATTCGCAAAAAACTTGACCCACTTCCTTCAAATTTTCCCCCACCTAGATAGATGAGTACCTCTTTTTAATTTAATGAGCTCAAGGAGGGTAACACATGCTCGATATAACTCACCTTCGGTAATTTCCTCTTCCTTTTATTAACGAACTGGAAGAAGTAAGGGTTCGTCCCCATATGGGTCCTTCAATGTGTAGTTTAGCGAGTCCAGAGAAGGAAAATTCAATGGTTTTTCATGTTTATAGATTCTAAAAAGAACTTAAATACGACTCCAGGGTTGTAATTTTTCGTAATTTTAGTCTCGCGAGGCCGAAAAAGAGATAAAATACCACTTGAAAGATTCCCTTTCAAACCTTTTAACGAGTGTGAAAGGATGAAAGATAACTCGACAATCTTTTCATGTTTAGAGATTCTGAAAAGAGATTAAAGGAGACTCCAGGGGGTTCCTTTTTCGTATAAACTTTACGAATCCGAAAAGTGATAAAAGTTTACTTAGACACATTCTCACGTATTTACGAGCACAAGAAATAACAAAGACTAAGCTCGGTATTGGTTTCATTTTTACACAAGCTTGAAACAAAATTAAACTTATGCTTGTAAATTCCCAATGTAATTTCCAAATGTAAGGATACCCATGGATGGTTGGTACTATGTCCCCATCTTGAAAAGCTAGTGGATTAACTCTAGAATGATAATCAAATGCTGGAGACATGCCCCCCAAAGCTTCATTTTATTCACCGATTTTGAGGTTGTCACCAATTTTTGTACTAGATGGAGAAAAAGGACAAGGGTGGATGAAAGGAAGGTTCAAATACGAGACTTAACGAAAGACTCGACTCGAAATCTATGATATCTAGCTAAAGACTCGACTCGATATCTATGAGATATAGTGAAAATAATCGACTTGTTAGGAGAGGTGACTGTTTCATTTTTTAATGAGCTCGACACGAGAAAATATTTATGCTCAATACCTTTGTTTCATTTTTTAACGAGCTTTCCACAAAGAATAAAATCTATGGTCAAGACCTTTGTTTCATTTTTTAACGAGCTTGCCACAGATAAGAAAAACTATGCTCAAAGCTTCTGTTTCATTTTTTAACGAGCTTGCTACAGAGAGGAAAACTATGCTCGTAACATTTGTTTCATTTTTTAACGAGCTTGCCACAAAGAAGAAAAATTATGCTCGTAACCTCTGTTTCATTTTTTAATGATCTTGCCATAGACAAGAAAATCTATGCTCGTGGCTCCAGGTTCAATCTCCAGATTTCTGTTTCATTTTTTAACGAGCTTGCTACAGGGAGGAAAACTATGCTCATAACCTCTTCTTGATCATGGCTTCCAAGAGTACAATGATCTAGAAGGAATACATGTCAAGGGACAAACGTCAATCATGGCTTCCAAGAGATCTTCGCTAGATGGAATAAAAACACTCTGGAAGGAATACATGTCGAAGGACAAATGCCAGTCATGGCTTCCAAGAGATCTTCGCTAGATGGAAGAAAATCACTCTGGAAGGAATACATGTCGATGACCTTGATAAGGGTAGGGATATCTGGCTCTAATATCCCTATTGAAGATATGACTGTGTCAACTATCGGATCTAATTCAGGAGAAGAGAGAGATTCCCTCTCATGTGGGGTTCAACGCATGGGGCAGGTCGTTACATAATTGACCCGCAGCGGGGCAGACATCGCTAGCATGCACGAGCCATTAAAGGAAGGTGGATGGTTGACCATCAGATGAGGGTCAATGAATGAAAGTTGGTCGATCCTTACTATGTTTCCTTTGTGAGGGAAACACATCACTCGAAAGAGAGTGGACACAAAAGCTCTCATAATGTAGACATAGTCTCACCCAAGAAGAAGGTTAAAGTCCAAGGGGTCTTGAACTACCATCACATCTACGTAGACCATTTTTCCTCCCAAAGTAACTGGAAATTGAGGAAGGATCCCTAAAGGTTGACTAACTCGTATGTCAAAGGTCAACAGATTCTGAGTCACAGGCTCAAGCTGCAGGGAACCAAAAGCTTGCCAAGCATTCATGGATAAGATGCTATTAGAAGAACCTTCGTCTATTATAGTGTTAGGAATATTCCTATCACAAACCTGCACAGTGATTTGGAAAGGCATGTAAGAGCGAAGACGAGGTTCTGTCAAATGATTCCAATTAATATAAATCATTTGATTGCTCGAAGGGGGTGCCATAGGGATGGATGAAGTTCCCCCTTGTCTAGGTGAATAAGTATTAACAAGGTAGACCTGAGCGAAATCCTCACTCTTTGAATGAGGAGTGGTATTGACCGATGAAGGAAACAAATCGATCACTTTGGTTTCACTCTTCAAGGGAGGAGTGGGATCGACCGACGGTGGAACTAGATCGACCATTTTAGTTGCACTCTTCAAGGGAAGAGTGGGATCGACCGATGGTGGAACCGGATCGACCACTTTGGAACTCTTCAGAGGAGGAGTGACATCGATTGATGACAGAACTAAATAGACCACTTTGGCACTCCTCAAGGGAGGAGTGAGATCGATCGATGATAGAATTGGATCGACCACTTTGTTATTCTTCAGATGAAGGGTGGGGTTGATCGATGACGAAACTCGATCAACTAATTTGGTTAGTGGTTCAACCGAGGATGAAACTAGATTGACCACCTGATCAATTGTAATGACCAGGGATGGAACTAGATTGACCCGTCCATTAACTAACGACGGGTTGGGATAAATATTATGATAACTAGTTGGAAGTTGAATATTTTCCAAAAGATAAGAAGCCTCATCCATACGAGGGCAAAGGTGAAAGTAATGATCACTTTTGCATAAAAAACAAGGAAATTTGACAGTTCTATTCTTCTTACCAACCTTAATGTCTCTAGCTGACGGGGTGTCACTAGCATGTCCCACAGGAGTTGATGACGTGGAAGACCAAATTTCTAAGAATTTGGGGAGACTAAGGAAATTCCTCAGAAAGTGGTTACCCTTACAAAGCCTGTAAGGGAATTTGGGCTTACGGGTTGTTTCGGTGATCTTGGCATCATCAACACTCCCAACACAATTAACAGTAACCAGTTGTTCTCCAACATGTTTGGAAGTGGTTGGAAGTATGGACCCTTGCTTATTTTTCTTCTTCTTAATATTCATTTTCTTCTTCTTCTTATTCATCGGGTTACTAACTTCATATCTTTCACTCGGTGAAGAAGATGAAATCGAAGAATACCTTACAAGTGAAGAAGGCGAAGAAGATCTTAATGGTGAAGAAGGTGAAGGATGAACATGAGGTTTATGTTCTTGGGGGGAAGTGCTTACAACTGAAGAACTTGCTGCATTCGAGATTCCAGAGTGGAAAACAACCATTCTGGTAACCCAATTGTGAGACCTGGAAGACTCAAAGTAGCTATGTAAGGTGGACCAACGTTTCCGTAAGAAGGAAAAAAAAAAGGTTCCCCCGGAACAAGAGTTGCTTCATTGGTAGTTCGGGGAACTCATGTCATTAAACACAAATCCAACCTAGAGTTTGCTAGGGAAAACAAACAACACATGCTAAAAATTTAGGAAGCAAGCAAACAAACAAAACCTTCTCACAATGAAGGCACTAGTTGGTGATGAAATCCAACATCACGGGAACAATGTAAGAAGGGGCTGAGATAGAGTAGGTGGAATAGTTACATTGACGACCTGCTTAATGGACTTACACCTTGGTGCAAGCTTCCACACAACAAACGTGGATTTACCCTCCAAGGAGCACGAGTGAGTTTGGCCAATGTTGATTCCAGATACAACGAAGACTTTTCCCTTCATCGTCACCTCGTGTATTGACCATAAATAAATTCCACTAAGGTTACCAAATATAACAATGATTCCTGGGGAAATAGTCAACAGTCCAATATATGTGCAAGGGAAGGGTAACTGAGCTCGAAATTGACTTGAGAACGCATGCACATGGTTGTTTGTCTTATTTTTTGTTACAAAAAAATCCCTCTGCGAACAGGTGATCTTCCCTCAGATTCTAGACCCCTAATACTAAGACAAAAGGATGCAAATTGACACTAACATCCCTTTGAGATTTTCTTAACTAGATTAAAAGAGAGAGAGAGGGAGAAAGGGTGTGATGCACCTATTTCCTATGTTTTTCCTCGCCGCTCCAATTTGAGTTTGATCTCCAAACCCATTCACACAACATGATACCTACAAACCACAGACAACAAAGAGACACAAAGAAACTCCTACTCTAACATACTAGATTAAAAAAATGCATCTATAGTATACAAGCATATGTAAATATACATAAACTAGAAGGACATAGCCCAAGCATATATTAATGAGAACATTAAAAAGACACTTACAATCTATAGATGCAGTTGCAGTAGCCTCTCAAAGTCCTTCTCGTCCAACCCTTGCACGATGCCCCCAATATCATAGGTTTGATATCCAAAATATCATCCCAAGATCATAAGTTTGATACCTCTAATCTGCCCTCCTTTTCCATGGAAATCCCTCATTATATAGGATTTGGAGGCTTAACCACCATGGAGAGGATCACTCATCAGATCCACTAAAATGGGATCTCCAAGATATTTAGGGAGAAAATATCTCTTAAGGATTTTAGGGAGAAAATATCTCTCAAGGATTTTAAGGAGGAAATATTTCAAACATCCATGAGATCCTCAACCTCCACTAAAAAATAGAAAACCAAATGTGAGGTGGATTCTCACACTAAATTAATTTCCTTTTCATGAATATTAATAATAATTCATGTGCATATAGTATTTTGACCGTCATATAATATATTTCTCCTCCACAATTACTAGGGATTGTGACATATGTTATTTCATGGTGTTGAGGTGTATGCGACACTTAGCAAGGTGCACATGACACTTTTACGACACTTGCAACACTTAGGATGAGGTAACTAGGTGTGGAAATTTGATGTGTAACACTATCTTACCAAGCTTAATGATATCCTATCATATTTATACATAGATATTATTATTCACAAAAGGAAGAGGAGTTACAACAAGATGAGATTGGATCCTAAACAAGTGGATCTCATAACCAACAAATCCTAGATCCTAAACATGTGGATATATCCTCCACCAAATCTTGGATTTGATATAAGATCATTTGAATCTAGGATAATAACAACATTTTTCATGTTTTCCATGTGTCCAAATTCATGGGTATGAGCCACAACTTTCTCAAACCACTTAGCTACAAAATTGCAGGCTAGAATGACTAATTTTAGAAATCTCAATCATACACCCCTTGTTTGGTATGTTTTGTAGATTTTCCTCGCAATTCACCTAAATGACCCCATTATGCACAAAATACATCTTTTACATTTTCTATATTCCTCTTAATTTGGTATGAAATGACATAGAAAGTTTGACTACCAAAACTGCCAATCAGCTGCAGCATTATCAACAACTACAAAATTTCATAAGTAAGTTAGGAAACAAACTCATATCCTTAAAATAATCATTAATACATATAATATTTATATTTGAACATTATTATTTTTGAAGTTCATATGAGTGAATATGGGTAATGATGGGTGAAAATCAAATAATATGTGGCCATGGAAGTGTAAATGAGTAAAAGATAAAAAGAAAAGTGATACAAAACTAAGTAAAATAATCCTTTAAAGCACGTCAAGTGTGGGGCCTAACAATATATTTTTAATCATTATTATTTAACATTGCAAAAATTATGCATTATATTTTTTAATATTTTAAAATGATTTTAAAATTTAATATAGATTAAAGAAGAGAAACATGAAACATTTAAAATTATATTTATATATATATATATCTACATAGAATTTAATATAGTTTCATTATTTTATGGTTTTATTTGACTCTTATTATACCTGTCGATAGGCATGGTACATAGCTTTGAGTTAGGCTTGACTTTCTATTAGTTCATGGTTGACCAAAAAATATACACCTCTTTATCTAAATCTTTGAAAAATGATGATTTATTTTAAATTTCAAATCTTATTTATCTGAGATCTTATTGGACAAAGACTTTGAAGTCTTATTGTTGCCTTCACTCCCCTCAATATTATTGTAATAAATATTTCTGCCATCTAGTCATTTCATGTCTACTCCTTCTCTCCCCATCTCTTTAAACAATAATTTCATTATTATATTCGACAGATATATACTACCTAATAACCTTGTTTAATACGCATTACACCTTAGTCCATACCAATTTGAAAATAAAAAAATTGATATATACATTAGGTAAGTTCTCAAATAATGTTGAATCAAATCAAATTATACTAAAATAATTTCCCGGCAAAACACAACTGTGAATAACGTTTATCCCACTGCTATAGCGCACTCCTTACACCCTGGATGGAATGCAACTTGTTCTTCGGTAACACTTTTGTGAAAAGGAAATTATTCCATTTTTAATTACAAGTTATGTTTTAAATTGTGTAATTAGTTTTAGAAACAAATCGAGTTTGTAAACCAATGCTACATTAAGTTCGAACATTACACTTTCGAATATAATTTAAAAAATCCATAAAATATTCCTAACTGAGATGCCCTCCTTTACACCACAATTATTCGGTTTCTTGGAGGTGGCAATAGATTGTTGAGTTTGTGACAAGTAGGATGCTATATTATGTTCACGATGCATACTAGTATTCCCAACCATGGTTAATCGTTGAGGTTTAATTAGCGTGGCTCTTATACTATGTAAGTTTAAAGAGTAATTCTCCATTTCTTATTATTACTTTTTTTGATCATGTCAATCCGACAATATTTAATTATAGTTGAGTGTTTATAAGTTAAATTGAGTGATAGGGGTATTTCCTTTTCACATTGTCTAAGTCATATAGTAAAAACATAAAAAATTGCTTACATTTGTATGATCTTTATTAAACATTGTAGAATTATGGATTATGTTTTAAAAAAACAAATCATTAAAAAAAAAAAAAATTTTGTGGGTAAAAAATGTTGGTATGTTTTACAGGCAGTGTATTCTTGTCATTGATGGCAAGTACCACAACGACGATGGCTCAAGTACAGGAAGAATGTGCCAGGTGGGCACCATAATTATTTTGGGAAGATGCAGCAGAGCAAGCTCGATAAGATCAGAAGAGATAGTGCATAGTATGCGTGTTTGTCATTGATGGCAAAGATCACGACCAACAACGCATGGATAATGGCATGGAAAAGGCAAGGAATATTAGCAGCGATGATGGCATGGAAAGATTAGAAGCGTAACAATGATGAGCAACAGTGATCGTTGGATCCCATTCAGAATTCCCGATGACCGTCATGTCTGAATCCAGACAGGAGGGGCGCAAAGATGGAGGACAAATCTCGGGCGTTAGATCCGAGCACAGGGTCCGACCATCGTTGGATCCAGGAGAACTTGCACGTTCTTTAAAGTTCTAGGAGAAGCGGGCTTACAAAAATCCCGAAACAGTCACATCAACCGAAGTTTCGGATACCGGGAGTTGGAGGAGTCAAGAGTCGAGACTCTTCATCATAGGATTCCTAAAGTGCCGAAATGCGAAACGCTGAAATCCCGAAACAGGAACATTAATCAAAGTTTCAGATACCGGGAGTTAGAGGAGTCAAGAGTCGAGACTCTTCATCACAGGAGTCCCGAAGTTGCGAAATGTGAAACGCCGAAAATCCCGAAAGAGGCACACCAACTGGAGTTTCGGATACCAGGAGTTGGAGGAGTCAATAGTTGAGACTCTTCATCACAGGAGTCCTGAAGTACCGAAATGTGAAACGCCGAAAATCCTGAAATAGGCACATCAACCAGAGTTTCGGATACCGGGAGTTGGAGGAGTCAAGAGTCGAGACTCTTCATCACAGAAGTCCTGAAGTGCCGAAATATGAAACGCCGAAAATCTCGAAACAAGTACATCAACCAGAGTTTCGGATGCCAGGAGTTGGAGGAATCAAGAATCGAGACCCTTCATCACAGGAGTCCTGAAGTGTCGAAATGCGAAACACCAAAAATCCCAAAACAGGCACATCGACCAGAGTTTCGGTTATCGGGAGCTGGAGGAGTCAAGAGTTGAGACTCTTCATCACAGGAGTCCCGAAGTGCCGAAATGAGAAATTGTGAAAGCGATGTATGGATAAGCGCTTGGTCACCGTCGGTGGTCACATTGTCGAAGAGATGTAGAGAAGAGCTCGAAGAGACAAGTTCCATTTCGAAGGTTGGGACATGGAGAGTCGAGACGACTCATCATAGAATCCCTGAAATGCGAAATGCGAAATACGTGTTCAGAATTGGCCCCTGGTCATAACTTATGGTCACATCGATGAAGGCTTAAGGGAGGAGGTAGCACGAAGCTAATCTCCATTTTGGAGATCGCGACTTGGAGAGACGAGATGCCTCACCACAGGAATGTCGAAATGCCGAAATGCTGAATTGCGAAATGGCGAAATAAGCACGAGACCCATCATTGATGATCCAACGGTGCAGGTTATTTGGGAATATGATCGAAGGGCTACTATTGTTCTTCACAGTTAATCGATCAGTGGCGATTCAGTTGTTGATGCGGTTTTTGGAGGTTCACAGTGTAACTTCTAGAAACGACTGATTGTTTCTGCCAGAGGACTGGAAGAGACTTCAGGGTGATCGCCAGAGAAGATGAAGAGTCTCAAGGCATCTGCCAGTGGAATGAAGACTGTTTAGGAGGCGATTGATAGATCGAAGAGAGTTGAAGCCTGTAGCTGCGACAGAGAGGATGAGCTCAACTGTGATAGAGAAGATGAAGAGTCTCGATTGCTAGACAGGCTAAGGTATCTCAGCATAACACCCAGTGATGATGGACACATGGGTTCAACAGCCAGAGAAGCTGAAGAGTTGCAATGATGATCAGGCAGAGCACTCGACATGAAGAGGATGCATAAGCATTGCTCATATGGTATGCACAAGGTGCACAAAGACTATAAAAATGCAGAACAAAGAAGAGATGAGTGCTACTGGAGAGAGGAATCACACACGGGGAAATGGCATGCTGTGGGCAGGAGCTGAAATACACAGAAGAGGCATAATTCAAAGGATCAAAAGAAGATGCAGAGCATAAAGCGCAGTAGAAGCAAAGAACAGAGATGCATAGCTAAGACAGTAAAAGAAGGCTGAGGTGCACTTGCAAAGAAGAGAAGAAGATCAGAAAGCACAAGAAGATGCAGACAGAGAGACACTGATATAAGAGAGTTAAGCAGCATAGCAAAATAGTGATGAGACTGGTAATCCATTGATGAACATTATATCATTGTAATAAGTTTTAGTAGCAAAGATTTATATTTCAGGGTGGTAGGGAGGTGCTAGGGAGGACTATTGTCCTCAGAGGTTCAAGTGGGTGTTTGAACACAGGGAGTTGTATCTTCCATCTGGTTGTAGCCAGAGAAACCAAGGTGATAGGGAGGTGGTAGGGAGGACTGTTTTCCTTAGAGGTTCAAGTGGGTGCTTGAACACAGGGAGTTGTAGCTTCCATCTGGTTGCAGCCAGAGAAACCAGGGTGGCAGGGAGGTGCAAGGGAGAGCATTGGTTCTTTGATATATAGGTCGGTACCTATGTAACTGAAAGTTGGTGCTTCCATCCAATTGGTGCTGGAAATATTAGGGAGTTGGTGCTTCCTTCTAGTGGGTTCTAGAGAAACCAGGGAGTTGGTGATTCCTTCTAGTTGGTGCTAGAGAAACCAGGGAGGCGGTGCTTCCTTCTAGTGGGTGCTAGAGAATTCAGAGAGTTGGTGCTCTCAGCAAGTAGCAGCTTGCAAAACAGATGTTGTAGCCTTATTATGAGTTGGTGCTCATAAGTATGATAATGTACAGAATGTA
>SNQJ01S0094417.1:29494-56999 GCA_010110895.2 Picea sitchensis
TTGGTTCTCCGGGCCGGTGGAGTCCAAATACGGTATTTAATTCTCGGTGGAAGTTAACGCCACCTTTTCAGGTGCCTTCCACCGCCATCGTGGTCTCTTTTCTGCACATCCCCTCATCAGCAGTCCTGCAATAAATTCAGAATATTATTCACATTCATTGACCTCTTTCTGTAGGTCCATTTACATCACATGTTCATACTTATGAGTTTTCCATAGTCCTCGGCCAGTCTAGTTATATTTACAAACTGGGGGAAACAAGGTGTTACACTCAGGAGTAAATACAAGATTGGTTAACTGCAAAAGAAGATGATTTTTGTTAATGAGAGACTCGGGGTTTGATCACCAACATGGAATGATCGAAGGAGAGGTATATCTATACTGAATTGCATGATATTTTCTTTGTCGAGTTTCCATTTTTGTTGTATGGATGGTTGAAGAGGAAGACTACTATTAATATTTCTTTGATGCCTCAAGAACCATTGGTCTAGGACTAGACTACAATTTATAGGATGAAGGCATTGCATAATAAGTGAGCTCAATCAATATAATTCTTGTTTTCTTGGGTCAAGGAAGGCTACATTATTGATTTTGCACTAGAATATAGTGATTCTTTCAACAAGGATGAAAGAAATTTTGTCGAAGGTCCTCAGTAAAGGCTACTAGAAGAAATATTGTTGTGGATAAAGATGTTGTTCATGGAGAAAGGATTGATGCACATGGAGACTGATATGACGGTTGAGTAGACTCCCTTGGAACTGGGGGGGATGAANNNGAGAGAGAGAGAGAGAGAGAGAGAGGAGATGGATCCATGGATAGGATCCATAATATGTTAATATGAGGTGAGGGAAATAATGGACCTAAAGGAGAAAAGGAGAGAAAGAGTCGAAAGATACACAAGAAGAGTTGAGATAAGGAGGAAATTAGAATAGAGGAGTGGAAAAAAGGTAGCAAGGGGTATGAGACGAGGGGTTAAGCCCAAAATGAAGAGGAAGGAGACTACACTCAGAGGAAGTGTGGGAGATAGTGTCATATCAAAGAGGATCACAGATGAAGCTAGGCCAATGAAGAGGCGTGGAGTTAGAAGAAAGGTATACGGTGAAGATAACATAAGTAGTGGTAGTAGGCGCAGAGAATATTAAGTCTTACCCCCTTGGCTATTGTGATATGCTACAAATTCAGAGCAAGATTAGGCATAGAGAAAAGGATCAGAAGTAGGAGAGGATGATGAAGGTACCCTGCAAGGAGAGGTAGAGGAGTTATTGATAGTAGATAGTATTGTGCAGATGTTGGTAGGAAACTCTTTGGTTTCCCTCACAAGAAATGATGGGAGAAGATGGAGGTACCCCCACTTTGAACCACCCCCCTTATGCATTTGTAACTAAGAAGAAGGAACAACATACAATGTTGCGATAGGAGTAGGAGAAGGAGTAGGAGAATAAAGGAAAGAATATATGAGTGAATAAGAGGACAAAGTCAACAATACTTCGCATGGAATATTATCATTACTGAGATATCCAACACTAAATAATCAGTTAGAAGGACACCGTTCTAGATTGAGAATGGAAAACTAGGACACAACTCTGAGGATACCTATGTTCCATTTGACAGGTAAGGATTATGAAGAGAACCATTTGTTTACGTGTGAATTTATATGGTCTATGAGGAGGATCGCAGATGAAGCATAAAATATTGCACATCTGGAGTCCAATTTTAAGGACAGATTCTTGATGTGGTACATGAATTACAATGCAACTGCGCTAGCAAGACAAACGAGGTCCCTATAATAAATTAAGAGAGATCTACTTAAGGAGTTCCAGAAGCCTAATTCATAATATCAACGCATTACAGAGATTAAGGATATCAAGCAACAATTGAGAGAAACTATATGGGAGTATGACCAATGGTTCAATATCTTTTTATATAGGTTGGCGTTCTAGATCCAAGACATTCATCATACAGAATGGTTCATTGCAAGGATGCTTCCCTGTATATGAGTTCCTCTTACCCAACAAAAGGTGACTACTCAAGTAGAGGTGGTTGAGATTGTGATGTGTCTGGAGGCTACTCTAGGAGGTGGAGAAACATTAACAGGATTGGCGTAGGTGAAATCCCATCTTGCAAATCTAAGAATGTAGTTGCAAGATACGGAAAAGGTGAAGGTGGTGTGAGAGAAGGTATGGTGTACTATGTGTCGATCCGAAGGTCATTATAGGGATGAATTTCCTACATTGGGAAATTATCTAGTGATGAGTGCACCAAATAAATTTCTGATTTGGCCTCAGAGAGAATGGTGCAATATTTGTAAATAGTGGGGATATATCCCACCCTGTTTCCCAACACTAGAGAAATATCAGAAAACTCACCATACTTTGTTCTGTGAATTCTGCAAATCCATGGGGCACGATGTGAACAATTGTTGGTCACTTCATTTGATGCAAGACTACACCCGTGATTTTTTTCTAGTTCAAGAAGAGAAGAAAGGGGGTGACTGCAAAGGTGCTAAGAGAGATGGCTACTAAGCAGGCCCCAAGGGATAATATGGGTGTGCTCAAGGACGCAGATATGGAGGAGGTGGAGGAATACCACCCACTTGTTTTAACTGCAATGAGATAGACCATGTATCGATATTTTTCACGAAACTTCATGCTCTTTGTGGGTACTGCTATAGTACTGAGCATGTCTCAAAGGATTGTTACAGCTTGTTGAAAAAGTGGGAAGAGAAGAAGGCACATTGCAACATGTTTAATGTAGATCCACGCGGAAATAAAAACAAGGATGAGGAAGTTGACATGCAGCTAATAACTTGAGGCAGAGAGAATAAAGGGATGCACTTAGAAAATGAAGAAATTTTGGGCCAAAAAATGGAGGGGAATATCAGAAAGGAAGCACAACCCCCTTTTAATTTTGATGTTGTACAGAAAAAGCAATTTTTGTGTGATGCACAGAGGGCTCTATAGGAACAAAGAGTGCAGAAAGAGTTATAGTGTGCGACACAAATGTCGCTATAAAAATCTTGGGTATGTGAGGAGGTGCAATGTGCCACATATAGATCATCGAAAGAGGCTTGAGCCCATGAAGAATTGCATCATGCCACCCAGAAGTCTTTGGAGGAATCTTGTGTGAGCAAGGAGATACAATGTGTAGCTCATAGGTTGTTGAAAGAAGCCTCCAGGAACGAAGAACTATGATGGGTCAAACAGAGGGAAATAAAGGAGCATGTGCATGAAGAGTTGAAGCGTACGATGTGAGAAGAATCATTGTGCGACATGGTTCATGAAGGACAAGTCGAAGATCAATTAAGTAACTTCTTTCATTGTTGTTTGAAGTTGTTGAATGATCTTGATGTCCCAAAAATATTGATGCACATGTTAACAACCTACATGAGGGAAGAAGGGACATCTATAGCTATATCATCCTTACTATCAGAGAGGGATGTGTGCCAGGTAAGTAAACATAAGAACACAAGAAGATAGTTCAATATGATAGCTAAACTCAGAAGTTATGAGATGGATGGAGTCATGTTGGATCTAGGATCTTATGTGAACATCTTGTCGAAGACATCATGGAAGTTGATGGGTAGACCAAACTTGGTGTGGTCCCCCATTTAGCTTTGGCTAGCTAATAAATATAGAATCTATCCTATAGGCTGACTAGATAAGGTCAAACCCAACATTGAAGGGGTGAAGAATAGGGTATATTTTGAGGTGATTGAGAACATGGATGACTCATACCGCTACCCTACCCTTCTTGGTATCGATTGGGAATTCATCAACAATGTCTTGTTGAATTTGAAGAAGAGATAGAGGTTGTTTGAGACTGACACCTTGCGCATGATTGTTCCATTGGATATAAATGAAGGTGACAGATACAATGATCCTATGAATGAGGATGCAAATAGCTCCATTATTGAAAACATATATCAAATCATTGGGCACAAAGAATATTATATCAATCCCATGGTGGATGGGGAGTTGATTTGGAGAAGTGTGAAGTCCTATGATACTGATTCGGAGGATTTTATGCAGAGGTGGAAAAATAAAATATATGAAGTCTACTTGGAGATGCGCATGGATAACAAAAGCGGTGTGATGGATTGGCTTGTAATTATGTGATGCCCTAAGGTTTGATGGAACGAGGCCAATAGATGTGTTCTTAGCAAATATGGATAAAATTGTTCCAGAAGGTCAAAGGGTTTAGGCCATGGATTTCATAGTGTGAGGAACACCTACATTCTAGAGGGTGATGCACTGCATAAATATACGAGACTAGGCACGGGTGGTTGAATTTAGAAAGGTCAGATTTCGGCCCATTTCTAACTTTGAACTGGCCAATCGGTATAAGGGCACTGAATATCCCCATGATCATATTCACTACTGCAAACAATGTTGGACAACCAAGAATATACATCGTACCAAATGGGTTCATTAGTTCATCCATAAAATGGACATGGTCCCTGGGAGATGGTACATTTAGGAGGAAATCCCTCTGCTTGATTCTGGATAGATTTCGTCAGCTCTGGATTTCCTTAAATTTGAAAAAATGTATCTTGTGTACATCATTTGCAATGTTATTGGGGCATGTCATTTGCAAGGATGTATTGTTAGTATATCAATACAAAATTCTTTCCATATTGGATATGGTGGGCCCCACTTATGTCAGGGGAGCTACATTCCACCTTGGGTCATATAAAATATTCTCAGTGGTTCATTCAAAGTTATGTAAATATTTTTTCATCACTGGAGAAGTTATTGTCAAAATGACACAAAATACCTTTGGACACATTCCATTTGCAGGTAAGGGTCACAATAACAAACTTAACGTTGCATCCAACATCAGCCTCACCCTCACATCAATGAGTGCTATTGAAAATTCAAGAGGAGAAATGCATACAATGAAGCTTTTAATAGAATCTTCAAATGCATTTACAAGGAATTTTTTTCTCTAGGGGCCCACTTGCCCCCAAACCCTGCAGGGGGTAACACCTCGTGCACTCCCCCATGTGGAGGAGTGTACATTCTTTTTTAATGTAAAATATGCATGGGGTATAAACACGGCTAAAAACAAATACCTATAAATCAAGAAGATAATCAAGCTCCGCAACCAACAATCTACCACTTGGAGACTGATCTGAACAACTCCACCGTTGTTGTATCTGCTGGACTATGATCCTTATTGGACCTGGAAAATTTCTCATCTTCATCTTCGTGCTTAAATACCAAATGAAACTGAGCAAGAACTATGTTTCTCCCTGGTTACTCCCTTTGTTAACATGTCTATAGGATTCTGACTATTGTGTATCTTTTCCAACTTCAAATGTCCATCTTCCAAAATGGATCGTATGAAATGGTACCTGATTTTTATATTCTTAGTCTTTGAATGGAAGGTTGAGTTCTTTGCAATATGAATGGCACTCTCACTGTCACAGTAAAACCTCCTATTCTCCTACTTCTTTCCAAATTCCTCCATAAACCTATGTAACCAAGTCATTTCTTTACTAGCCTCTCTAGCAGAAACATACTTTGCTTTTGTTGTTGAAAGTGCAACAACCTTTTGCAGTTTCGAAATCCAACTTATTAGTGTTCCACCTATAGTACAAACGTACCATGTGGTGCTCTTCATGCTATCTTTATCACCTGCCATATATGAATCAACATATCCTTGTAGAACAGTGTTTAAACCTTTAAAACATAATGCATGAGCAGCGGTACCTCTAAAATACCTAAGAATCCACTTTACTGCCTCCCAATGTTCTTTACCTGGAATTTTCATATACCTGCTCACAACTCGCACTACATGTGAAATATTTGGTCTTGTGCAAACCATCGAATACATCAAGCTACCAATTGTTGATGAATAAGGGGCCCTGGACTACTGCCACAAGACTTAAAATAGTCCTAATTGAATTCATTTTAACAACAGGAGAAAAAATTTCATCAAAATATATACCTTTATTTTGTGCAAACCCCTTTACAACAAGTCTATCATTGTACCACTTTTTGCCTCCATCTTCTTCCTTCAACTTGTAAACCCATTTATTCTGTAATTCTCTTTTTTTTGCAGGAAAATGAACCAATTCCCAAGTCTAGTTATTTACCAAGGGATCTATTTCCTCTTCCATGCCTTTCTCCCACTTATTTTTGGTGTCTACCTGCATTATCTCTTCATAACATTCTAGTTCACCAGAATCAGTCAACAATAAATAATACAATGAAGGAGAGTATCATTTAGGGGGTATACTTAACCTGATAGATATTCTAACAACACTTGCAAGAGTTTGAGGTACATGTTTCTTGTGTTGTTGTACATTTTGATTTTCTGGTCCCTTTGGAATTTCTTTTTCAGTGATCTCATCAAGCATTATGTATTTTGGTTTTTCTTTTTCTTGTATATTTCTCTGCAACTGATGTTTGTACATGACCTTCTCATTGAATATGACATCTCTACTCCTAATGATTTTGTGATTTTCATAATCCCATAAGTGATAACCAAAATCATTTACACTGTATCCAATAAAGGTACACTTCTTGGATTTTTCCTCAAGCTTTGTTCTATTTTCTTTATCAATATGGACAAATGCTTCACAACCGAAAGTATTCAAAAAAAATAATAGTTTAATTTTTTTCCTGTACATGCCTCCTCTGGAATTCCACCATCCAAAGAGATTGAAGGTCCTTTGTTTATTAAGTAAACAACATGATCTACAGCATCTACCCATAACTATAAGGGCAAACCAGCATGCAATCTCATACTCCTTGCACGCTCCATGATTATCATGTTCATCCTTTCTGACACACCATTTTCTTGTGATGTTCCTGGAACTGTCTTCTCTCTACGAATACCATGGTATGAACAGTAATCATCAAACTCCTTGCTACAATATTCACCTACATTTTCTGATCTGAGACACGTCAACCTTTTTCATGTCTCATTCTCAACCAAAGTTTTCCATTTCTTAAAAGTATCAAAAACATCAGTTTTTTGTCGAATGCAATAAACCCAAGTTTTTCTAGTTGCATCATCAATAAAAGTAACATAATAATGAGAGCCACCAAGAGATGATACCTGATTTGGTTCCCATACATCTATATGTACAAGCTCTAACCTTTCACTTTTCTTTTATTTTATGATGCTAAGAAATCTAACTCTTATGTTTTCCATAAACACAATGCTCAAAAAAATCCAAATCAATTTGTTTAAGATTCGGTAACAAATTTATTTTGTGAAGTATCTGCATCCCCTTCTCACTCATGTGTCCAATCTTGTGATGCCACAGTGTTGTATCCACTCATGTAGAATCTAAAGAGACAGAAGAGTCAGTATTACTAGTACACAAATACAATGTACCTACCTTCTCTCCTTTTGCTATCACTAGTGATCCTTTGGTGACCTTACACACCTTATCTGTAAATATGGATATACAACCTTCATTTTCCAACTGCCCTGTTGAAATTATATTTTTCCTTAGATATGGAACATGTCTTACCTCTTTCAACAACCATTGGTTTCCATTTCTTTGCTTTATTTTTACCTTTCTCATTCCAACAATTTTGCATGGTGCATCATCACCCAAAAGAACATGTCCAAAATCACCTTGAACATAATCTAGAAAATGTTTCCTATGGGGCATGGCATGAAATGAATCCCCTGAGTCTAGTACCCAAGACTCGTAAATTTTATCTACAGAAAGAATCAAAACATCTTGTAACACATTACCTGCTACATTTGCTTTCTGATTTTTATCATGTTGTCCATCTCTTTGTTTCTTTGGAGCTCTGCAGTCTTTATTCAAATGTCCTTTCTTCCCACAATTCCAACACTTTGTCTTTACTATTCTGGATTTGGATCCTCCCTTTCTATAATTCTTGTAGTTACCTAAGCCCTTTCCTCTATCCTTTTGTCTTCCCCTGTTCTCCATGTTTAACGCATTACTTGATGTCTCACCTATGCTTTTCTCTCACATTTCCTCACTAAGGATACACCAAAAACATCATCAAATTTTAAAGTATTTGAACCAAAGAGAGAGTTACTTACAGCCATGACCAAGCCATTCCAGCTTTCTGGAAATGAGCACAAGATTAGAAGATCCCTGACCTCATCATCAAATTCCACTTTTACAGAACTTGGTTGATAGTAAGCGTATTAAACTCATTTAAATGATCTGCAAAAGACCCACCTTCTGAAATATTCATATTAAATAATATCTTCATTAGAAATACCTTATTGGACGTCGAGGGTTTTTCATATAGTTTAGTCAATGCATCCATCAGCTCCTTTGTTGTCTTTTATTTCAAAATATTGAAAGCCACGGATGTTGTCAGGCTCAGTTGTATCGTTCCTATTGCCCTTCTTTCAAGAACCTCCCATTCTTCATCCTTCATGGTCGTCGGCTTCTTTTCTATTCCACCCAATGGTAGGAATAGATCCCTCTGATATAAATAATCTTCCATCTGCATCTTCCATAACTGATAGTTTTGGCCGTTAAATTTCTTGACCCTAAACTTTTCATCTTTCGCCATTGCACCACTTGAACCAGGAACCCTCTTTTCCTACGAGTTACCTTTCACTTTGATACCAGTTGTTAGAAAAAAAGGATCACAGAGAAATAAAATTAAAAAAATGCAAAAATAAAACACAAAATATACAGAATACAATAGAAACATGGATATACGTGATTCACCCAGTGTGCGCTACATCCACCAGAGAAACTGCTAGGCCCTTCCTTTATTATTATCCAGCAAATGAAGGGATACAACCTACAGCAAACTCGTTGTAACTTTCTCTTCTTTCTCTCACAGTCTCCTCTCTCAGAATACAATATTCGCAATAATACATATCCGCAATACATTTCCCTCATAAAAGAGGGTTGCCTTCTAGGGAAAAAAACCCTAACATAACTTTTACCGTCAGATATATGACCTTATAATGAATGGTCTGGATTAACTATGAAATTACAATATACATTTACAAGGAAATATTTCCTTCGAGGGCTTCGCCCTCGAACCCCGCAAGGGGGGTAACCCCCCTGCACTCCCCCACGTGGATGAGTGTACATTCTTCTTGGGTGTAAAGTCTTCATGGGGTATAAACACGACTGAAAACAAAGACCTCTAAATCAGAAAGATAATCAGGCTCCACAACCAACACTTTCTTGATCATCTTCTCCATTCTATTAGACCAGATTATCTGGGGGGTGGACTTTTGATTCCATTAAAGTTGTACTTCCTCCCATTTTTTAAGAACTATAAAAATGGTTTCTGTAAGTTTAACCCTACTATACCAATCGTGGAAAACCATTGGGATCCTAATACTATATCCACTCCCCTTATTTCCATGGCATACATGGGTGCTTGTAATTGGTAATATTTAATTCACAATTTAGCCTTACGATATTTCCTCGTGCATGAGATAGTTTGATTCTCTGGAATTGTGAGTTGAAGGTGGGAAGAGTTATAGATAAACACGTTTAATTTTTTTGATATTTTAGTATCGATGAAATTATGAGAACTCTCGCGATATATTAGCATTGTTACTCTTGTCTTTTAATGTAGCCCAGAACCTTCAGAGTTTGGGGTTGCAAAATGTTGGTCTCGTAGCAGACGAGAGTGTTGGAGTGGAGTTTTGATAGTTAGATCCTCTAGGATTTCTTGATTCTTCATTTGAATTATTTGAATATGTGTCGAATGTATAGAATTATTTGTTCTTGGACTTGNTGGGGGGTGGACTTTTGATTCCATTAAAGTTGTACTTCCTCCCATTTTTTAAGAACTATAAAAATGGTTTCTGTAAGTTTAACCCTACTATACCAATCGTGGAAAACCATTGGGATCCTAATACTATATCCACTCCCCTTATTTCCATGGCATACATGGGTGCTTGTAATTGGTAATATTTAATTCACAATTTAGCCTTACGATATTTCCTCGTGCATGAGATAGTTTGATTCTCTGGAATTGTGAGTTGAAGGTGGGAAGAGTTATAGATAAACACGTTTAATTTTTTTGATATTTTAGTATCGATGAAATTATGAGAACTCTCGCGATATATTAGCATTGTTACTCTTGTCTTTTAATGTAGCCCAGAACCTTCAGAGTTTGGGGTTGCAAAATGTTGGTCTCGTAGCAGACGAGAGTGTTGGAGTGGAGTTTTGATAGTTAGATCCTCTAGGATTTCTTGATTCTTCATTTGAATTATTTGAATATGTGTCGAATGTATAGAATTATTTGTTCTTGGACTTGCGTTCTGGCCTCCAGTTGGGAGCATGAAATCTAAAGCATCGATTTTTGTCATCCTTTACGTCAGATGGTGGAGTTCTTTTATTAGGGGGAATATACTTTTGATTTGGTTTATCATAGTGGGACTGGGGGACTTGTTGCAAGGATGTTAGTTTTTCTTTATCAATTCTACCCTTTAGTCGTGCTTGCTCAATGTCATTTACATCTAACAATTTGAGTTCATTCATTATGTTTTCTTTCAACCCTGATATAGCAACTATAAGAGATATGTTTCTAGTAATTTAGGCATTAGAGCAGCTAACACATGTAACTCGTTACAAAATTCATCCACCGGCCCCAATTGTTTAATCGAGTGAGTTTGGAGAAAACTTATTTTTCCTCAATGTTTTGAAACCTCTTGAAAATATTTTGTTTGAAAGTATCCTAGTTTCTTGATTGGGCCTTTGAGTTCCACCACAAGAACCAATCACAAGCTAATCCTTCTAGGTGAAATGATGTAAATTTTATTTTTTTTCATTGTCATACATTTGGTGCAACTCTAAATAATGCTCAAGTTTGTTTATCCATATAGTGGTCTCTCTATCATCCTCTCCATCAAATATGGGTACATCATTTTTCAGTTTGTGTATAAATCTATTCAAGGAACCAAAGTTAGATGAATGTTTTTTTCATGGAAAATTGGAATGTGAATTTGGACTACTCAACACCTTGCTCATGCCTTCCAGTTCTTTAATTCTTGCCTCATGGTTATCAGAGTCGCTACTCTAATATTTCAAACCTTGTTCCACTAATGAAAATCTCTGTGGAAAATCATGCATTTCCTTGGTTATTAGGAGGAATCCATTAATAAGATTTGGATCAAGGTTTCATACTTTGTGGGAGATCTCATCCATAGAAACTTACATTCCTTTAATGTCTCCATCACCAAGCTTGTTGGAAATTACATCTATTGAGTCTTTTAAACCTTTAGCTCACTGTTGAAGTCTTTGGTAGATGATGGTGATGTAATTCTCAGATTGCCAGTAGCCCCAAAGGATTTCTTCGAATTCTCTTTTTTCCTCGTCGACATCGATAATTATGAATAATTTCTCTGCTTGCTTAAAAGAATGAAGGTAGAGTTGGTAAAAATAATTGACAAAGTGGGTAAAAGTTTTATTTACGGAGTGTCGATAAAAAATAATTGCAGAGTTCAGTATAAAACGTTATGGAGTTTGTAAAAAAAATTTACAACTTGGTAAAAATTGTTTTACAAAGTTTGGTAAAAAAAATTATGAAATTGGTAAAAACCATGGGCCAGCAAATAAAAATTGTTTGGATACCAGTTGGAGAAGATCTAATAACAATTATATGTGTATATATATATATATATATATATATAATTGTTTTACAAAGTTTGGTAAAAAAAAAAATATGAACTTGGTAAAAACCATGGGCCAGCAAATAAAAACTGCTCTATTTGAGTTGGGAATTCTTAGATAAATTTAGGCGATCATGATACCATAGTGAAACATTCTTCCACAGGAATTTATCTAATGAACTATTATCCTCTCGTAGTTGTTGAATGATATTGTATACCTTTTCATTTTTCTTCGATTATATCATTGCTTCTTCCAACCAATTATATTGGGAAATGGAAATAGCACAAAGTAATCCTTCTTTGTCTTCTTCTTTCCTTGAAAATGCATCTCCATCACTTTTTGTTGTCCTCTTTTGTAGATAATTTCAAAGACATAAACTAGCATATTTGTAACCCATTTTTGTTTCTTTTATAAAGATAATTGTTGTTCCAAGAAGTAATTCATACTATCACGATTTATTTTTACCTTGAAGTGGCTTCCTATTAGGTAAGGGTGCCATTTCTTAACTTTATGTAGTATGGAAAATATTTTATTTTTGTAAATGGATTTGAGTAAGTTCTTTCCTTTAAGCTAACGTATTTTAAAGGCAAGAGACATTCCTTCTTGCATTATAACTACACAAATTCCATGCCATGAGGCATCACACTCCACAATAAAGGATTTTGTGAAGTATTTCACGGCTAGTATAGTAGTCGTACACATAACCTCCTTAAGTTTTTCAAAATATTTGGTTGCTTCTTGAGTATAACAAAATGCCTCCTTTTTTAGTAAAATTGTTAGAGGTGCTACTATTTAACCATAATTCTTGACAAAATTGTGTTAATCACCCAAAAATACTAAGAATCCTATAATATTCTTCAAGGTTTTTGGAATTGGTCATTCCATCATAGCTTTAATTGTGTTAGTGTCCACTTTGACACCTTCATGAGATACAATATGACCCAATATTCAACTTCCTCAATCCAAAAGGCACACTTGGAAGGCTTTGCATATAGTTGTTGAACTTCCAATATTTTAAGACCATGTTAACATGTTGTACATGTTCTTCCAAATATTTGTTGTAGAATAGTATATCATAAAAAAAATACTAACAAAAAAATTTGGAGGAAGGGTTTGAAATATAATTCATCTAGCTTTGAAATACAAGGATGCAAGAATTACCTTCTGTATAGTTGGAACTTGTTGTAGATCAAATAATTTCCCCATCTAGAATATCCATGTTATAGGATCTTTACCATAAAAAAAAATTCATATCAATCTTAGGAACTAAGAGTACCTTGGTCTCGAGTTGAACCCCCAGTGATGCAAATCTTGGAGTGATGAATAATCATGATTATGGGACTTAATCATCATGTTCTCCAAATGTGTAAAAATATTCCCCATATGTGACTAGGGTTCAATAATTTTGTTCTCCATATTTTCATGATTTCCTTGCATCACAATATCACTTTTACGAAACCTCTCATCTAGGGTATATAAATAATAAGAGCATGGATTCCATGGAATTTTGTTATCATTCCATATTTTGATCCATTTGGTATTCAATTTCGATTTTAAGGATTTCTTTTGAACAAGCCAAATCAACCTTTTTCAACACATTATCACCCATGTCATTAAATTAGTTCCTCAATTGGGATACATGGTACCCTAAGTCTTCACTTTCTTTAGGGATGATTTCTATGGAGGCTTAGCAAGAGTAGAATTTGTTGTAGAACCCTTTGTTATGTGAGAAAAAAATAATACTCTTGTTTTTTCTATTTATCACAATTTTTGAATCACCAAAATAGATCTTCCAATCAAAATATATGCTAATTTCAAGTTAACATACCTTTAAATCAGGAAGCATGATAGATCGTGGAGCAGCTAAGCAATGAGTTTGAAATTTAGTTAAAACTGCTAGAATAATTTTGTAAGGAGTCTGTAATAGAGTCAGCTTAGTATTATGTGCAGAGTTTGATAGAAAGTGCATGGAACCTTCTAATGCATGATCGATAAAATGTATGAGAGTGCAAGGTGATATTCATGATGAATTATGAGTCTTTTGGTCCATATATGCCACTGTTTGAATGGAAATAATATAAATTTGTCGTTAATCCTGCCATTTACTATGTTGATTATGAGTTCAATGGATGAATATGGTAATGTTGTATGTTATTAATATCATAATGAATTGTAAGGAATTGTATGAATGTCACCCCGAGTGGATTTCTAGTGTATTTTAACACTTCATCTCCGACACAAGACTAGATGATCTCTATGATTCTCATGGTATCTCAGGTGATACCTCCTTAAGTTATAGACTAAGGATTGATATGTCGACACCTTGGGGTTTTGTTGGTCAACTATGGACAAACCCTAGGTCATCAACCCCCACCATTGGGAAGGATGCGCACAAGCAATCCAACAAATGGTTTTGTTGCTAGGACCTGAAGGTTTTGTATTGCATGATGAAGGGAGAGAATGAGGTGGTATCCATCTCAGGAGAAAATACAAGATTGGTTAACTACAAAAGAAGATGAGTTTTGTTAATGAGAGACTCGGGGTTTGATCACCAATGTGGAATGATGGAAGGAGAGGTATATCTATACTGAATTGCATGAGATTTTCTTTGTCGAGTTTCCATTTTTGTTGTATGGATGGTTGAAGAGGAAGACTACTATTAATATTGCTTTGATGCCTCAAGAACCATTGGTCTGGGACTAGACTACAATTTATAGGATGAAGGCATTGGAAAATAAGTGAGCTCAATCAATATACTTCTTGTTTGCTTGGGTGAAGGAAGGCTACATTATTGAGTTTGCTCTAGAATATAGTGATTCTTTCAACGAGGATGAAAGAAATTTTGTCGAAGGTCCTCAGTAAACGCTGCTAGAAGAAATATTGTTGTGGATAAAGATGTTGTTCATGGAGAAAGGATTGATGCACATGGAGACTGATATAATGGTTGAGTAGACTCCCTTGGAACTGGTGGGGAAGAGAGAGAGAGAGAGAGAGAGAGAGAGAGGAGATGGATCCATGGATAGGATCCATAAGATGTTAATATGAGGTGAGGGAAATAATGGACCTAAAGGAGAAAAGGAGAGAAAGAATCGAAAGATACACAAGAAGAGTTGAGATAAGGAGGAAATTAGAATAGAGGAGTGGAAAGAAGGTAGCAAGGGGTACGAGACGAGGGGTTAGGCCCAAAATGAAGAGGAAGGAGACTACACTCGGAGGAAGTGTGGGAGATAGTGTCATATCAAAGAGGAGCACAGATGAAGCTAGGCCAATGAAGAGGCATGGAGTTAGAATAGAGGTATTCGGTGAAGATAATAGAAGTAGTGGTAGTAGAGGCAGAGAATATTAAGTCTGGCCCCCTTGGCTATTGTGATATGCTACAAATTCAGAGGAATATTAGGCATAGAGAAAAGGATCAGAAGTAGGAGAGGATGATAAAGGTACCCTGCAAGGAAGGGTAGAGGAGTTATTGATAGTAGATAGTATTGTGCAGATTTTGATAGGAAACTCTTTGGTTTCCCTCGCAAGAAATGATGGGAGAAGATGGAGGTACCCCCACTTTGAACCACCCCCCTTGTGCATTTGTAACTAAGAATAAGGAACAACATACAATGTTGTGATAGGAGTAGAAGAAGGAGTAGGAGAATAAAGGAAAGAATATACGAGTGAATAAGAGGACGAAGTCAACAATACTCCACAAGGAATATTATCCTTACTGAGATCTCCAACACTAAGTAATCAGTTAGAAGGACACTGTTCTAGATTGAGAATGGAAAACTAGGATACAAATCTCAGGATACATATGTTCCATGGGACAGGTAAGGATTATGAAGAGCACCATTTGTTTACGTGTGAATTTATATGGTCTATGAAGAGGATCACAGATGAAGCATAAAATATTGCACATCTGGAGTCCAATTTTAAGGACAGATTCTTGATGTGGTACAAGAATTACAATGCAACTGCGCTAGCAAGACAAACAAGGTCCCTATAATAAATTAAGAGAGATCTACTTAAGGAGTTCCAGAAGCCTAATTCAGAATATCAATGCATTACAGAGATTAAGGATATCAAGCAACAATCGAGAGAAACTATATGGGAGTATGACCAACGGTTCAATATCTTTTTATATAGGTTGGCGTTCTAGATCCAAGTCATTCATCATACAGAATGGTTCATTGCAGGGATGCTTCCTTGTATATGAGTTCCTCTTAACCAACAAAAGGTGACTACTCAGGTAGAGGTGGTTGAGATTGTGATGTGCCTGGAGGCTACTCTAGGAGGTGGAGAAACATTAACAAGATTGGTGTAGGTGAAATCCCAGCTTGCAAATCTGAGAATGTAGTTGCAAGATACAGAAAAGGTGAAGGTGGTGTGAGAGAAGGTATGGTGTACTATGTGTCGATCGGAAGGTCATTATAGGGATGAATTTCCTACATTGGGAAATTATCTAGTGACGAGTGCACCAAATAAATTTTTGATTTGGCCTCAGAGAGAATGGTGCAATATTTGTAAATAGTGGGGATATATCCCACACTGTTTCGCAACACTAGAGAAATATCAAAAAACTCACCATACTTCATTCTTTGAATTCTGCAAATCTATGGGGCACGATGTGAACAATTGTCGGTCACTTCATTTGATACAAGACTACACCCATGATGTTTTTCTAGTTCAAGAAGAGAAGAAAGGGGGTGACTGCAAAGGTTCTAAGAGAGGTGGCTACCAAGCAGGCCCCAAGGGAGAATATGGACGTGCTCAAGGACGCGGATATAGAGGAGGTGGAGGAAGACCACCCATTTGTTTTAACTGCAATGAGATAGACCTTGTATCAATATTTTTCACCAAACTTCATGCTCTTTGTGGGTACTGCTATAGTACCGAGCATGTCTCAAAGGATTGTTATAGCTTGTTGAAAAAGTGGGAAGAGAAGAAGGCACATTGCAACATGTTTAATGTAGATCCGTGCAGAAATCAAAACAAGGATGAGGAAGTTGACATGCAGCTAATAACTTAAGGCAGAGAGAATAAAGGGATGCACTTAGAACATGAAGAAATTTTGGGCCAGAAAATGGAGGGGAATATCAGAAAGGTAGCACAACCCCCTTTTAATTTTGATGTTGTACAGAAAAAGCAATTTTTGTGTGATGCACAGAGGGCTCTATAGGAACAAAGAGTGCAGAAAGAGTTATAGTGTGCGACACAAATGTCGCTATAAAAATCTTGGGTATGTGAGGAGGTGCAATGTGCCACATATAGATCGTCGAAAGAGGCCTGGGCCCATGCAAAATTGCATCGTGCCACCCAGAAGTCTTTGGAGGAATCTTGTGTGAGCAAGGAGATACAATGCGTAACTCATAGATTGTTGAAAGAAGCCTGCAGGAAAGAAGAATTATGATGGGTCAAACAGAGGGAAATAAAGGAGCATGTGCGTGAAGAGTTGAAGCGTACGATGTGAGAAGAATCATTGTGCGACATGGGTCATGAAGGACAAGTCGAAGATCAATTAAGTAACTTCTTTCATTGTTGTTTGAAGTTGTTGAATGATCTTGATGTCCCGAAAAAATTGATGCACATGTTAACAACCTACATGAGGGAAGAATGGACATCTATAGCTATATCATCCTTACTATCAGAGAGGGATGTGTGCCAGGTAAGTAAACATAGGAACACAAGAAGATAGTTCAATATGATAGCTAAATTCAGAAGCTATGAGATGGATGGAGTCATGTTGGATCTAGGATCTTATGTGAACATCTTGTCGAAGACATCATGGAAGTTGATGGGTAGACAAAACTTGGTGTGGTCCCCCATTTAGATTTGGCTAGCTAATAAATATAGAATCTATCCTATAGGCTGACTAGAGAAGGTCAAACCCAACATTTAAGGGGTGAAGAATAAGGTATATTTTGAGGTGATTGAGAACATGGATGACTCATACCCCTACCCTGCCCTTCTTGGTATCGATTGGGAATTCATCAACAATGTCTCTTTGAATTTGAAGAAGAGATAGAGGTTGTTTGAGACTAACACCTTGTGCATGATTGTTCCATTGGATATAAATGAAGGTGATAGATACAATGATCCTATGAATGAGGATGCAAAGAGCTCCATTATTGAAAACATATATCAAATCATTGGGTGCAAAGAATATTATATCAATCCCATGGTGGATGGGGAGTTGATTTGGAGAAGTGTGAAGTCCTATGATACTGATTCGGAGGATTTTATGCAGAGGTGGAAAAATAAAATATATGAAGTCTCTACTCGGAGATGTGCATGGATAAAAAAAGCGGTGTGATGGATTGGCTCTTAATTATGTGATGCCCTAAGGTTTGATGGAACGAGGCCAATAGATGTGTTCTTAGCAAAGATGGAGAAAATTGTTCCAGAAGGTCAAAGGGTTTAGGCCATGGATTTCATAGTGTGAGGAACACCTACGTTCTAAAGGGTGATGCACTGCATAAATATACAGGACTAGGCACGGGTGGTTGAATTTAGAAAGGTCATATTTTGGCCCATTTCTAACTTTGAACTGGCCAATCGGTATAATGGCACTGAATATCCCCATGATCATATTCGCTATTGTAAACAACATTGGACAACCAGGAATATACATCGTACCCAATGGGTAAATTAGTTCATCCATAAAATGGACATGGTCCCCGGGAGATGGTACATTTAGGAGGAAATCCCTCTGCTTGATTCTGGATAGATTTCGCCAGCTCTGGATTTCCTTAAATTTGAAAAAATGTATCTTTTGTACATCATTTGCAATGTTATTGGGGCATGTCATTTGCAAGGATGGATTGTTAGTATATCAATACAAAATTCTTTCCATATTGGATATGGTGGGCCCCACTTATGTCAGGGGAGCTACATTCCACCTTGGGTCATATAAAATATTCTCAGTGGTTCATTCAAAGTTATGTAAATATTTTTGCATCACTGGAGAAGTTATTGTTAAAAAGACACAAAATACCTCTAGACACACTTGAAATCCAAGAAGCATTGGATGCCCTCAAGGAGAAGATAGTCACTATGAGTGAGAGCGCCTAGGTATGGTGTATACCTTGCAAAAAATTTAGAACTATTTTCCTGTAAACCATTTCAAATTCTTTATTGACCATTCGACACTCAAATATTTGGTCAACAAGATAGTGTTGGGGGAGATAATATGTTGTTGGTTGTTTCTTTTCCAAGAATTTGATTTTGAGTTGGTTTTCAAACCGGGAAAACACAATGTCAAACCAGATCATTTGTCAAGGATCGAATCTAGTAAATCTATTTACAGCCTCAATGATGAACTCCCAGATGTGAAAACATTTCGAGTAGAGATGATTCATGATCAACTGACTGAGATCGTTGAATTTCTCATGTCAGAACAAGCCCCAACAGAGTATACATAGGCCCAACATCGCCAACTGGTGATGTACAATGTTGACTATGATTTAATTGCAGGACAGTTATATAATATAGGGGATGATCGCATTTTGTTCAGGTGTGTCTTAGAGCATGAACAGGACATCATATTGTATGAAGTACATGAGGGAATTGTAGGATGTCACAATTCCAACAAGGCCATGAAATGTTAGGTCTTGTGTGTAGGGTTATTATGGCCATCACTATTTGCAGATGCCAAGGAATATTGTAAATGGTGTGGCATCTATCAGTGCATCGAAAAACCCTATCGCGGAGATGTACTACCTTTGTTTCCTATTGGAACATTGGATTCATTTGAAAATTGGGCCATCGAATTTGTGGGACCCATAATTCCCCCCACTCGTAAAACAGTTGCATGTTACGTCATTATAGCCATGGAATATTTTACAAGATGGTCCAAAGAACCATCGGTCAAGGATTGTACTGCAGAAATGACTGCTCAGTTCATCTTTGAGAATGTGACCATCCGGGAACCCACCCAAGAGTTCATGATCCATCACCAGAAGAGAACCCCCTGTCATCCACAAGATAATGGTATGGTTGAAGATTTCAATAATATTTTAGAACATGCCTTAACTGAAGTTTGTAATGTGTAGCGTGACGACTAGGATCAACACATTCCAGTAGTATTGTGGGCATATCAAAAAATATGTAAACGACTGACGAAGTATAGCCCCTTTAGGTTGGTTAACAACAAGGAATTTTTCATGCCACTTTAATTTATTGTTTCTAGCCTGCACATTTCCATATATACATTGATGTCAAATGAGCAGTGATTTCAGTGAAGATTAGATGAACCCATGGAATTGGATGAAGATTGTCTTGTGGTGGAATTCATCCAAGTGGTTGAGAAGAAACGACAGAAGGCATGGAACGATCACAACATCTACGATAAAATTTTGCATTCGAGATCTCTAGTGTTCTTATATGATAGAAATTATTTCCAACACCTCGACAAGTTACGCATGCGTTGGTTGGGCCCCTTTTGCCTAGTCTTCAGTGAAGTTGGTGTATCCAATTTAGCCACATTGCAGGGACAACCTCTCAAGGTACTTGTCAATGGTAGTAGTTTGAAAAGTTATTATGGCCCACAAGGGTCACATATAACTTACCATCATTAATCCAAAATGGATTAATGTAGTTTAGGCATAGATTAGGGTATGGAGTAGGTACATAGTCGGCATCATTAAAAAATTTAGTGGCATGGGACACATTACAGTCACACAAGCAAACTAGATAGATTGGAAGATTTGCATATTTCCAATATTTCCATTTGCAGTTGAAGTTATGACTCGCGTACAATGTACTCACTCTAACAAGGGACTCACACGAAACTAGTTTGAGCTACCTGGAGCTACATCACATCGAAAGGTAAAGAAATACAATTCATCCATATCACACACAACCTAGGTACATAATCAATTATGACACCACATTCCAAAAGGCACATCACTATTACAGCATATCATAATCGTTATCAACTAGCTTGTGGGAATCAGTCGTGGATCCATATGGATTCTCTGGTTATCCACATCGTTCAGCCCTTGGTCCAATCCTAGCATAATATTTTGGTTGTCACTCGCCCTATTTATAAAAATTCCCACCTACAATCCGTCAGAGAGATCCTCCATGCCTCCAGATTTTACGTCCCCATCAATTGACAAGTGAGCGGTACCAGTCATGTTTTCACCAGTAGTTCCAATTTTGGCTGAAATTATATCTTTCTGGTAAATTTTCCATCCCATGTCCATTTCCAGTGAACGATCGGTGGCATATAACTCTCTGACTAGGAATGAAGCATAGGATCCAGCAATTCAGTTCTCTCGAAGGTTGATGATTTGAACACAAATGTTGAACAAGGGCCTTAGCCTCTTGTTGACAGGAAATACATAGTCAACCGCTACACAGTTCTTTGAACTTTGCTTCAAAGATACTACAGTATGCCATCTCTTTGAACTGAGATTTGGTGAGTCTATTGCTATGGATGTTCATGTTGTTTTTCTTCATATGAGATATGATCGATATATTATTACAATGATGAGTGTTCCATATATAGGGAACATATGGTGACCATCCATGAAAGGATGCATCCCTTGAATAATCAATAACTATTTATTATTATCATTTAGTTNATTAAATATCATATATAATAACTAAATGATAATAATAAATAGTTATTGATTATTTAGTTATTATATATGATATTTAATAATTAATAATTATATTATTAATTATTATTCTAAGAGAATGTATTCCCGATGTTTTCCAAACATCAACACTCCCTCTCAATGAGGGAGACATTATACATCATGCCAATCTTGTCTTTGAATTATACAAACTTCACCCTAGAGTCATGACACTTGTCTATCAGTCTTAGGAGACGTCTCTCTCCCACCTGAACCAAGGAGAAACTCCTACAGCTCTCCCTCTGAGCCAATTCACTCTCTCTAAGATCAGGCTCACTATGGGTCTACATGTAATATCATATAGAATCTTGAGTCTTTATTCTTCCTTGTCAAATCATCATGACTAGGACAAAGACCACACCAAGATCTTTCACCACAACTACACACATGTGAGTGAATATCAGCATGATGCTAACTGACACGTGGAAAGCACTTCAAGCACCTTGAGTCCATATTATTCCTTGTCATGATCAAGGAAGAAATATGTATGGGCCCATTTACCATAAGTGAACCTTTATGATAAATGTATCTTATCTCCCTTGGTTTGCATCCCAATCTAGAAGAAGGTTTTCTCGATGTTGAAACATCAACACTCCCTCTTAGCTAGGGAGGTATATTTCCATAGTAGTACACAACTATTATCCATATACACACAGTATTTTCTAGTGGTAAACAACCACCATAGTAGCAAAAGGTTTGTCACACATGGCACTCCCATGTGGACTTCTAGAGGCTACTCCCTCTAGGAACAGTTAGGATCAACTCCCCATAGTGTGTGATGTCAAGGTCAACTCCCTTGACATGTCCTCATGTGCTCTTCATAAGGGACGTGTCCTCATGTTCTCTCCACAAGGGACATTGGGATATAAGCTCAATCACACGTATCCCTTCTTAGATAAGTGTCCCACTCATCCCTTCTCGAATAAGTGTCCTCACGGATCAACTCAACTCAATTCACAGAGGAGTGCGATCTGGAGAATGTTTGTCACACATGGCACTCCCATGTGGACTTATAGAGGCTACTCCCTCTATAAACACTAGTGTCAACTCCCCATAGTGTGTGACATCAAGGTAAACTCCCTTTACATGTCCTCATGTTCTCTCCACATGGGACATTTCCTCATGTGCTCTCCACAAGGGACGTTGGGCTATAATCCCAAATGCACTTATCCCTTCTCGGATAAGTGTCATCACGGATCAACTCAACTCAATCATAGAGGAGCATGATCTAGAGAATGTCTCAGGAAGCTGCAAACATCAACACTCCCTCTTAGCGAGGGAGGAATTATCTTCCACGCCAAGTTTGTCACAGAAGTACTTGAACTTCATCATGGTTTGGTAATAACATCAGCAACCTACTCATATGTAGTAAGGTACTGCACTAGTACTTCCTTCCTCTTCACCATGTCTCGGATGTAATGGTAGTTGATCTCAATGTGGTTTGATTTGTCATGAAACATTGGATTCTCTAAAATCTTCATACAACTTTGGTTACCATAATGAATAATGGTGGAATCAAAAACATGTTTAGATAAATCTGCAAGGAGCTTGCAAATCCACATTGCTTCACAGATTGACATACTTAATGCAATGTACTCTTCTTCTATTGTGCTCAAAACCACATAAGCTTATTTCCTGCTACACCAGGAAACCATGGAAGATCCCAAAGTGAAGCAACATATGAAGGTGCTCTTTCTATCCACTGCGCTCCCTGCCCAATCAGAGTCAATATATTCTTGCCATATCATATCAATACTAGAAGTATATCTCATACCATGTCCAACTGTGCCTCACACGTATCTCAACACATGCTTCGCAGCAATCCAGTGTGTCTATCTCGGCTAACTCATAGACTGACTAAGTGCACTCACTGCTTAGAAAATATTTGGTCTAGTGTTAACCAAATACATCAATGATCCAATTATCCTTTTGTACAGGGCCAGATAAGTCTTGTCGAAATCGAAAGAAGACACAATTAGTTTCTTCAAATTCATCACCATTGGTGCAATCATGGGCTTACAATTCAACATCCCAAACATCTTCAATATCTCAACTGTGTACTTCCCCTAACTCGGAAATATCTCATCATTCCTCTGCCACACCTCTATTCCCAAGAAGTAGTGCATCATACAAAGGTCCTTCATCACAAAATCAGAGTCCAATTCATACTTGCATTCAACAATAAGGCTCTATGTACTGGTGAGGAATAAATCATCAACGTAGAGGACTAAAATCAAGGACTCGCCATTAACAATTGTGTAGTACAGGTTGGGATTGGTGACACTTCTTTTGAAGCCCAAAATCATCAGGTGTTCATCAATCCTAGCATACCAAGAACGAGGTGCCTACTTGAGTCCATACAAGACCTTCTTCAACCTGCACACTTGAGACTCCTTCTCATGTATCACGAAACCATCTTGTTTCTCGATGTATACTTCTTCCTCGATGTCTCCATTGGGAAAGGATATCTTCACATCCATATGATGTACTCTCCAACCCATGGATGTTGCAGGGGAAATAATCATCCAGACAGAATTGCATCGAGCAATAGGAGAAAATGTCTCCTCATAGTATATTCCCTCCACCTGAGATAATCCTCTAGCAACAAATCTCATTTTTTTCCTCTCAATGCTCCCATCAATTATGTGTTTAATCTTATATATCTATTTGGAAGTCACTACAAACTTCTCCTTAGGTCTTAGAACAATATCCCACACAACATTCTTCATGATAGATTGATAATCCTCCATCATGACATCTCTCCATACTGGATGACTAGTTGCCTCCTCATAACAAGAAGGTTCATAATCAATGATGTGGCCCATAACTACCTCATAGCACGAATATCTTTGAGGTCTCATACTCTCTCAAAAGGTACCACGATGAGCTACATGTCCTTATGCCTCCTGCAGATTTTGATGAGCCCATGTAGGTCTCTTTCGACCCACTGCAATATCTCTAGGAACATCAACTGTAGCTACATGATCAACGTGATCAATTTGATCAATAGGCTCAACAGTCTCCCTCTAAATTGTTGGAGAGTGAGGGGGAGAAGGAACCATCTCTTCCTATCTCTCACTATCAATTTCCATGTGATATCCTCTATATCTCATGAAGGATACCTCCTCCTAAAGGGTAACATCTCTGCTCACCTCAATTTGTCTCTGACCAGGGATGTAGATCCAATATGCATTTGAAGACTCATTGTACCCCACAAATGTATGCTTTCTTCTTGAAGGGTCTATCTTGGTCCTTTTCTCCTTGGGTACATGAATGTGTATTGGACACCCAAATATCCTGAGGTGTCCAACCTTAATCTTCACTCATGAACTATGTCCATACTAGACATCTCGTGGTTCCCTCACGGAACACATGTTTAAGACATATCGAGGTTCCCTCATGGAACCAATGTCTTTTAAGATGTATTGAGGTTCCCTCATTTGACTATTTGAGGCACGTCAATATAAATTCTACATTCCCCCCTACTAGTCCACACAGGACCCTCCAAGGAGAATGTCTCACGTTGTTGCCTCAAACATCAACACATTGACACAAGCTTCATGTGATATTGACTAAGGAGGTTTTGTCACTACTTCTCATGTCCATGTCGATCACTCCTCACCAAATACTCATGTTCATCTAGAACACCAGCAACATCGGTGCCATGGATTGGCACTTACACTTAAATTCAAATAATTGTGTAGTATTTTCCGCAATCTTTATCATCCACGAGTATTTCAATGAATCTCACAAATATATCAGTGAGATCAAGAATCTCTCATCCTCATAAGAGAAGATATTTTACACAATGTTTTCTATATCAACATTTCCACATATGTACTTCCATGAAAACCTTACAAAACAAATAGATCCACTAAGCAAGCCAAGGAGACAATTCACAGTTTTTCAATGCAATGACAAACATGTCTTTACACAACTATATACAATGACCCTGCAAATGATGTGTCTTCAACTATGACCATTACACATCCATCATATACTCAATTTCATATGGATAACCATGTCGATTTTCTAGTGCTAAATTAGACAAGCAGAATTTTCTGCAAGTGGTAATTACTTCCAATGATATACGATATTACTTTAGTAAACTCTAGAACATCACTGAGTAACTCAAAAAATTGCAACTACTTTTCGATATTTCTTTAGATCACTTCCCATGTGTGAGAGAGAAAAAATACTTGTGTCTATTGTTGTGTCTTTCAAGTGTCTTTTTATAGTAATATTAGATTAATCCAAATAGACATGTCTCTTTGAAAATTAAATTTAAATTTAATTTAAAATTTAATTTAATTTTCTTTCTTATAAATAGTTGGAGAATACTTGTGTAACTACCCAAAGATTAATTTGGTTATAATCCATCCACGTAGCATTTGAATTTGTTAAATTGTTCCTCCATAATTCATGGGATTCTTTGAATAAATATAGGTAGAAGTAAATATGCACTACATTCCTCATATTTAGGTAATTAGACATTTTTACTAGAAATCATTGCCCACCATAATTTATGGAATTCTTTCTATAATTTAAGTAGGAGTAAAAAGTAAATATGTTGTACATAGAGATTGTAACAACCCCATAAATTTAAAACTCCCAACATTTTACTCTACTCTCGTTTTCCTAGGCCCTTCTGTGAAGAAGTCAAGCCCAATCCCGCTTTGATACCATGTTGGTTTTTCTTCATATGAGATATGATCGATATATTATTACAATGATGAGTGTTTCAGATATAGGGAACATATGGTGACCATCCATGAAAGGATGTGTCCCTTGAATAATCAATAATTATCATTTACTTATTATATATGATATTTAATAATCAATAATTAAATTATTAATTATTGTTCTAAGAGAATGTCTTCTTGATGTTTTCCAAACATCAACAGTTCACCATTGTTGAAGCAAGCATCCCAATGTTGTGGGTATCCTTCTCCATCGGATTTAGCATTCCATTCTTCCATCCTATACCCCTAGCTCAACGAGGCATGAGGATGACGACGTTCTCAGCTGATGGATCATTCACTAGGGATATACTTCTTGCAGGTCACTAAGCAACTGGGCCAAGTTCTAGTTATAGATCTTGGCCTAGTTCAAGGTTGGCTTTCTGGATAGTACGCTTCAAAAATATCTCTCTCACCACTCCAAAAACCCTTGGAAATAGAGAGATCAAGAGCCAAGATGACTAAATCCCAAAGCCATATCTTACCTTGAGGACAGCTTCACTCATTCCAAGACCCATGTCAGGCTACAACTACAGCCTTGATAGATGACTTTCTCTTACTCAAACCCAACTTCAAACACAACTTGATTTTATTCTTTGGTCATAAAATGTTGATGCTTTTCTCTTACTCAAAGCCCGTGTGGACATAAGGGTCAGTTTCCCTTGGTAAGTTTCAATTTTTCTCGAAATTCATCTCATGTAGCCATTGGCTCAAGGACAAGCCAAGTAATAGTGTTGGGGGGTTGTTGGCACCCAAATTTTTGGGGTAAATACTTCATGCACACCCAAGAATGGTTGTGTGTGTACTATAGTTTTGCACGCACATCAATAATTGTGCGACGGATGAAATAAGGCACGCACGCTAGTCAGAGCTCCATCATGTGCACCATGAATTAAGAAGTTACCACATGCATGTTGAAATCAAGAAGAAGATCTTCAGTAATATTCCTGAATGATTAACTCAAGCAGCATGAGAGATCGTGGAGAAGCTAAGGGATGATTTGGAAAGTTAGTTAAGATTTCCACGACTCTAAAGATGCTACATGGGTTGCATCTCGATGGTAGAAGCATGTTTTACTGAAAGTCAACAGAGTGAGTGGACTAGAGGAAAAAGTGATAGAATACCAAAGAAGAGACGGAAAGAAAAAGGAGCAGTGAAGATACAAAGAATAGTTTAGAGAGTCTGAGGTCTATATCAGAGCAAAGAAAGAATCATTCTGAATTGTTTTAGCATGAGTCAAGTTATGACTCTGGAGAGTAGTTTTGTATGTGGCTGGAATAGTTTTGTAAGGATTATATAATAGAGTTAGCTTATTATTATGCGAAGAGTCTGATAGAAAGTGCATGGCACCTTGCAATGCATGATTGATATAATGTATGAGAGCATAGGGCACTATTACTGGTTAATTATGATTATGTTGGTCCATGTATGCCATTGTTTGAATGGAAATAATATAAATATGTTTTTATTCCTATAATTTATTATGTTGTTTATAAGTTCAATGGATGAATATGGCAATGTTGCATGTTGTTAATATCATTATGAATTGT
>SNQJ01S0094418.1:23538-38398 GCA_010110895.2 Picea sitchensis
GTTAATCACCCTCGAGTCAGTACACATCCTCCAGCCTCCGTCTTTCTTCGGACTGAGTACTGTTGGAACAACACATGGACTCAATCTTTCCCTGATGAAACCTTTGTCCAACAACTCCTGGACTTGTCTTTTCACCTCTTCATTCTCTTGCGGCATCAATCTGTATGCAACTTTATTTGGAAAACTGCCTCCTGGTATGAGATCAATATGATGACTCACACTTCTAATCGGTGGCAACGAACAAGGTAATTCATCCACTACTATATCAGCGAACTCTTCCAGCAGTTCCTGAATCTCTTCGGGTAAATCATCCACTCTTGTGTTGGTCAAAACAATCCTCGGTTTCCTGATCACAATGAACTATGGATCCTCCTTCTTCTTTACCTCGGTAACAAGTTCCTTCCCACTCATGAGAAGTATTGTATTGCTTACTTCCATTTTCACCTCCTTATCCTTAATTGGAAGCAACATGTGTGTCCTCCCATTCTTTTCTAAGGTGTATGTGTTCATTCTCCCATCATGAATCACATTCCTGTCATATTTCCATGGTCTACCCAACAATAGATGACAAACATCCATAGGAATAACATCACATAATATCTTGTCATTATATCCTCCTATCTTCAATTCAACTAAACATTGTTTAGTGACAGTTACCTGATGTCCTTTTTGTAGCCACGGAATTCTGTACGGGCTTGGATGATCAATCGTCTCCAGCTCCATATTTTCTACCATCTCTGTAGAAATGAGGTTATCTATGATACCACTGTCTACAATGACCTTTCATACCCTTTCCTTGGTCTTGCAAGCAGTTCGGAAAAGTCTGGTTCTTTGGACTGAACTCTCGACCTCCTTCTTTGGTGTCAAAAGAGCTTTTCACATCATCAACGATCTTTCGCCTTCAACGTCTTCTGCCTCAACATCTCGCCTATGTGCTTCGGCGATGTGAGCTTCTCCACTCTCTTTCTTTTTGTCTAGACACTTGTAAGACTTGTGCCCATTCTTTCCACATGTGAAGCTTGTTATTACTCCACCTCTTCCTCTTCCTCTACCTCTAGTACAAGGAAAAGTATTATTGTCAGCATAATCTCCTCTCTGCTCAGTATGTTGCCCTCTCTGTTCAACATATTGCCCTCGTTGTGAGGTTCCACCTCTCTCAGTTCGAGTCTAAGGTTTCTTCCAGTCCTCTTTAGGCTTCTGATATTTATCCTGGGCAATTGATTTGCCCCTTGGCTAACTTATGCCTCAGCCTCTCTGACCTTGCTTTCGGCTCAGCTTCTCTTCTTCTTTCAGAGCCATCTGATAAGAATCGTCCACCATTTGGATGGTTACCATGCTCATCTCATCCTGAATGTCGTATCTCAAACCATTCAGATATCTAGCAACCTTTTCATCATCGCTCTCCCGATGACCTGCCCTGATGTTCAGCCTGTAGAATTCCTCAGTGTATTCTTTCACTGTCATCAGCTTCTATCTCAGATTTTGCATCCTCCTGAACAAAGTAATTTGATAATCTTTGGGAATGAATTTCGCCTTCATCTTTGTGATCATTCTGTCCCAACTCTTGATCTTTTGCTTTCCCTTCCAGTGTATGTCAGCTTGTAGTTCATCTGACCATAATGTTGCATGTCCTTTTAATCTCCTGACAACATGCTTGACCTTCTTGTCTTCCTCGACATCTTCATATTCAAAGTATGTGTCTAGATCTCTAATCCAGTCTAGAAGCTCATCTGCATCCAAGTTTCCCTCATAGACTGGAATTTCCATCTTCTCTCTTGCACCCATTCTTGCAATAGCCCTGATCAAGTGTTCGTTTGATGCATCTTCTGCTGTAACTTCCTCTTCATGTTCAACCTCGATTTCACTTTCGGAATCACTGAGATCCCCAGCACTGACTGTACGTCTTTGGGTTGTCTCCATGTCTTCAAGTCTAGCTCATAGATCACACATTTATCTCTCCATAGTTGGATCTGTCATTTGCCTACCTCTTCTTCTCGGCATTTCCCTATCCTCTGGGTCGGGTGATTGTCTATCTCTTCTCCTCGGTGGCATGGTGAAATCTCTTCTTCTCTGCTACAGAAAGAAAAGAACCTTTTTGTTCTCTGATACCAAACTGATAGCGACACAGTCCCTTCACAACCCGCAGGTCGGAAGGTCCACGTGCACATAGGATCTTTCTTTTACCACTGGCCTGAAGAACTCTAACCAGCTCTTCTATTCCCTTATCGGGAAATCTGCACCCACAACAAATCCTCATGGGATCCCCTCTTTGCACTTAGGAGATCGGATTTTGCAACTTCACGAATCCAATGGTCAAGCATTGGTCTCTCGAATCCCCGAAACCCGAAACAGTCAACGCTGACCTTTTCCTTTCTTTATTGGGATTTTCCTTATCATGATTTCGGCGATCATGATGTTGAGAAACTTGTCCTTACGATTCCCGAACCCCGATTTGCCGAAACTCCGATACACTCGTGTGCCATGAATTTTCAACGTCACTTCACCTCATCGGAATTTCAGACTTCGCAATATCGCAAATCCAAATGCAATGAAGTCTTCAGAACTTCACTTTTCGAAAACCCGAAATAGTCTGCCACCTGTCCACTCGCTATCCCCTCCATGGCCCACACAATCCTTTGGCTGTCGGGACTTCGCGATTCAGGATATCGCGATTCCCGTTGCAATGTTTACAGGACTTCAACCCATGAAACTCCAATATAGGGATTCTCTTGCAAATCCAACGGCCCCATGGCTTAGATCTTCGGTCCTGCCCTCCTGAGGTTAGAAACTTTAGGAAATAACCGTCGTATCTCCCCTACTCTTTTGTGAGATCTAACGACTCGCGCAAATTCGTGAATTCTCTCCAGAGAATTCCGATCTTCCATCCCTTCCTCTAAGGATTTCCTGGGTTCGATGTCGCTACGCCTTCTTTCAGACTTTCAAGACTTGGTCTCTTTGCCTCCCTTCAACGATTTTGAAGGCTTCAGGTACTTCTGAACTTTCTCCAACTCTGCGTCTTTTAGAAAACACTTGCACTCACTCCTTGCGGCAGAGATTCCAAACACTTTCAAGTGTTTGAATCCCTTCGACCCTGTGCACACCTGCAACAACATTCCTTCAATGCTTCACTCCAGTCCACAACTCTAAGACTTTTACTTGGCCTGTGCACTCCTTGCACGGCTCCTGTTCCCGACTGCACTTTTGTATGAATGAGAATAAAAGTTACCCTATCTGAACCCTTTGTCAATGCACTCCTTGCGGGCACTTCAACTGCACTCCTTGCAGGAACTCTTGCTCAGATAGAGAAACGATTGAAACTCATTCCATTACCCTTTCCTCTCACATTTCAAACATTCAACAAGAAATCAATCATACATAGCATAAAAACAGTTGCATGAAAGAAAGAGTAAATCCTTCAAGAGAATAACATTCAAAGATGCATAAATAGAGAATACATGAACACCATGAGTGTGAATCATAACTTTTCTTGTATTAATTCAGAACTTTTGTACATGGATTCTGCTACACAACTCTCTGCTTCTCTTCTATGTTCATAATACACTAATGTTACAATACACAATGAGGGTGTCTATATCCCGTTTCCCTCTTGCGCTCTAAAACTGTCTAATCTAGAATTAAATTCTATCTACCTGCATTAACTACTATAAATGCCTTCTACCTACTAAGGACTAGAGAAAATTGCTCAAGGTCCATTACATTATCCAAGTGTGCCTTCATTTAATTATCACATTTAAGGTTGGCGCATTAACTTCAAGACAATTTCAAAATTTGTGTTGGGTGGTTTTCCAGCTGTCCTATGTTTCTGTGTTGGCTCGCTTGATGTTGGCGATGCTCTTGCATCAATTTTCCTTCTCCTCATCCAATGTATTTCCGTTGTTGGGTTGTTTTCCATCCGTGTCCTTACAATCATCATCATGAGGCTATGTTTCCCCCAACAGTGGTGTTTCCAGTTGCTTGATAAATACAATGTCAAGAGTGGTCCTAGATTCTGGATTTCCTTCTCAGGGATTTCAGACAAAATCATCAGAGGCTAGAGCAGATGTCTCCCCTGGTTCTTCCTCCTGTGTGATTGGCATGAGGGTTATGTGAAAAGCTTCTAATCCTTCCTGATCATTGTATATCATTATTAAATATATGAGGATAGTAGGCATACATGTACCACTTGATGCCCTCGCTTGCCTTCATTGAGTTGTAGTTGTCATCGGTGATCCTGCCTAGGTTGATATATGTCTAGTGTTTACTCGGGTGACAGTCTCTTCTGGTGGAACTGTTTCTGGGGCATTCGGTTCTGCCTCCTAGTCATTTGTATCAGTCGAGGTAATTATTGGGGGGATTACCAAAGGGTTAAGCTAGGGATCTTCCCTCAATCATTGCATATCACTCTTGGCTTCTTCCAGTAACAATGTCCCCCTTTTCCATGCTTTTTTCACTTCTGCTGCTTTGTTTTCTTCTCTTATCTTGATGGCTTGTTGAGTTGTTTGCTCTATCATCTCAACTTGTTCATCCATGGTCATTGCTATAAATTTGTCCATACTAGGGTTAGCCCTCCTTGGGAGCACCTCCTCCCAATCTTTGGCACCCTCAGTGAAGATCTCATCTTCGAAACTATTATGAGAATATGGAGAACATGAGGATACTTTCCCCATATGATAGAGTACCAATCCTTTTGGGTCACGCTTGCAAAAACAGCCTTTGGGGAACCTATAGCCAAGCTGGCTCAATCCTTCCTATTTTTCTTGCACAATGTCTTTAACCATATAAAACCCAATATGAAATCCATAAGGTATGAAGTCCCTCTTATTATCCTTCACCATAGAATCATTATATCCTTGTAGGATAGGCTGGTAACAAATCTCTCCCAATATCAAATATTCTGGGACATGAGCGGGGATTAGGTGTGGTGCACCAGTATCCCTGAACACTTTGATCTAAGTGTTTGTTTCTTCGAAATACCAGTGGCCAACTTTGGATATCATTTTTTTGGCTCCCATTGAAAGACTCAGACAATATTTTCTAAAGATTATGAAGGTTATTATAGCTATAAACATGTCACATATCATGGCGTAAAACATTTTGTACCTATTCTCCCACAAAATGATGAAATAAACATGCACATGTAACTTTGAAAAATGTCAATTTAAATTCATACCTATGAAAGAGTTTCTCACATAGATCATGTCCAAGAGGTAATATGCCATGAAGAAGACTGATGTTTCTCCTTGTTTTGGTGTTTGGGCCTATAGGATGTTGATACTCAGTTGTTTTAAAATAACAGCTCCCCAATTGAAACTTCTCCCGAAGATCGCTATGGTATATGCTAGGGGCATCCATGCTTCTGAGAACTTCAAGTAGTCCTTTTCTCCATACAGTCAGTAGATCATGGACATTAAATAGATATAGGGCTCTTTGAGGTTTACCATGTTGTACCAGCCAATGTTCCTGTTTGCAAACTTTGTATCCACTCTCCACCACGAGGCTAGTAATCGATTGGTGTAATGAAGCTCATAAAATCTGACAACAAACTCTGTATTCAACCTCTCGTATAGGTCTCTGAGTTTTTAATATTGTTTCACCTCGAATGGAAGAAAAACACCAACACACTCACCCTCCTCACTGTTGACCATGCACTTCACCATGTCTCCATGGTCAATTATCCATCCTATGGTTTTGATGTAGGGAAGAATTAGGGTTTGACAAGCCACTCCGTGCAGAGGTGATCGTCTGATATTCGTGAAAACTTAGTCATCCAATGCCCCGACATCCAGGTTGTTGTACGGTGTAAAATCTAGGTAATGTTCTTGATTGATTTTATTATAAAGGTCACCCCAATGTGGGAGAATTGCTTTAGATCTATTACCTACCTTTGTTTCCCCAAATGTTGGAGGCTAGGTAAACTATTTTTTGGTCAAATTTTTAATGATTAATTCCAATTTTGAAACAAATTCAATCTACCTTCTGGTCGTCGATGTCGACCCTTAGTCAATCTCTAATTATTTTATTTTGGGAATTCTTGGCGAGGTCCTGGTCATTGGCTTTTGTGAGGGAATTGTCCTGCACAAAAATGTTATAATGAGTTACAATCCAACTTCGACAATGGTTATTCGATGAAATTGTGAATGCCAAAAATAAAACTAGTGGTTACCTCTTACTTGCAAGAAATAACCTAATCTTACTGGTAATTGAATTTATTCAGTGTGATATATCTCCCTTGATGCTCTCTCTCGTTCCTTCGTTTTATTGGGAGATTAGTGGTTTGCGAACGAAATACCATTGTTGGGAAAAAACCTTATAAATTTTAAACATACCTTCCTTGTCGCATCGAGTCTTAAATTCAGGAGTATAAACGTGACCTATACAATCTATAATAGAATCCACACCATGCTTAGGATTAAGGGTAACATAGGCTAGTGGTGCAGAAGCACGTTGTTTCAGAGTCCATCGGGGAATTTAAATGTTTGAATGTTGATCGATGTGTGACATCGTGGATTGAGGTATTGGTTACCTATAATTATTATTTGACTAACCATCATAGATCTCATCCTTCACTCAGGTAGAGGTGTCCCATCAAGTTACCCAGGCATTTCGTATTTCAAACAAACTATTATGATCGTCATCATGGATATGTGTGGTCAAAATTTCTCCCTTTCCTTGGTGGTATTCGTGTTTCTCTAGAGCGTGAAATTGCACTATGGAAGAGTGAACGGTTTGGGTTAAGAAGGGTTTTAAATGGATGGCGTGGATCAACCATCATCGTCGGTGTCGGTGGAGAAATATTTAATCTAAAAACTAATGTTAGATGTACTAGCATCTATCAGTAGTCAATGGGTGCATCGGCATCGATAATTTGTCTTCGAATTTGCTTCCTTTGTATTCTTAGGAAAAAATTTTGATGCTGACCCAAACTATCATACAGTGCTGACCTGGAAGTACGGATATGACATAGTGTTGGAAGCAGGCCGAAGTGGAAAGAAGGATGATCATGGGGAATGAAATCATGCAATGAAGGGAAGAAATAGCTAGAAGGAAACACAGCACACGCGAATGCAAGAAATCATGCACAAGGAAAGCGACAGCTGGAAGGAAGAACAACACGTGCAGACGAGAGGAAGACCTAACATCATTAGGGTTAGGGTTTTGGTAATGTATTGTTGATGGATGAAGAGCCAAAGTTTCTTGGTAATGTATTGTTGATGGATGAAGAGCCAAATATGTATAAATATTGATACATATGTATTATAGAGGGTTCACATATTTCTATAGTTGTTTTGACTTAGTTAGTAATCGAGTTTACATTTTGTTGTATAAACTATTTTTTAATTTTTTTAAAAAAAAAAAAAAAAAAAAAAAAAAATGTGATATGTAATATTTTGTTGTATGAGATATTTTGTAATATGTTGAGATAGAGAAGAGGAGATAAGATAGATCTTGAGGATTATATCATGTCGAGGAGTCTCAGGCGTATTTAGTTCACCCCATATAGATATTACCCATTTCTGAGGAGAATTGTAAGCGTGATGTTGTAGATGCAAAACTATCGCAATAAAAGAGCCAAGAGCCATTTATTGACGAGTCTTAAGGGGTGAACCATGGTAATATCTGTAATGTGATGAATGCATGCATACATTTATCCTCTTTTCAAAGAAGTTATTTGTTGTGCTTAATGAATGAATGAGATATTATATTGCCTATGAAATATGGTTGTGTTATTAAGGGAATAAGCTTTTGAAGTTACAACATAGTCGTGAATAACAATATGTTGCATTCACCATCTCTAATAATGGTTCAATGGTTTATATCTCATATCTCATACTCAATCCTAGGTCGTAAACACCGATTCTTGGTACCACCCATTAAAGCTATCTCCTCATGACTACGTAATGCATTTTGTGTGTTGTGTTTCCTTTACTACTGTGAGGACTCTATAGTTTTAGAGGCTTTGTTGGAAACCCTAAAGACATGAAACATGGGTCCATTAATTAGACAGTATAGAAGAAGACTTAACCAAAAAATGGCTTTGTTTCCGCTGGTAGGAACAAGAGAGGATTGAGGAGAAGATAAGTCAAAGATTTGTCGGAGGCAGATCAATAAAAGGTTAGGGAAGAGACCAATGAGCCATTAGAAGGGAATGTTGAGACCATGGAATCCCACAAAAGTAGATATCGAAAAGTCGGTTGAGAACCAAAGAACTAGATTTTGCATAGAAAGACAATAGAAACCCTAGAATAACACCTCTCAAATATCTTGAGAAATAGATGTTTATTGATTTGCACAAAGTCTTTCATGATTTTTCGCATATATTGTAGGAGGGATACTAAGGTTGAAGGATAAGCACGCGACGAACCGGGGACATTCGATAGTTAGGATTGGACCCCAGTACAGATTGAGCAGTAACAGCAGGTGAACCACAAAATCACCCACACAGTAGAGTTTTGGTTTGATAGTATTGTGTTCTCATAATAGAGTTTGCAAGTTCACACAAATAATTCATATAGTACGCTGGAGAAATAATTTCTATGACCGAGGAAGGTACATATGATTCATGTATACTTCTATTAAAATATTCCTATATAACAGCAGTAATGAAAATGGAATCGGATAGCTAAGCTGCCTTGTGTGCATGGGGAAGGGGGAAGTAATCGACAAAAATAAAGGGAGAAACGGGAAGGAGGAATGGATAAAGGCAAGAATGAGGAGGAACCCTTGGACCCGACCATGATGGATGACGACCAGATCAAGTGGATCTTTGCGTCAAAGGGAAATATGTGTAGCTGGAGCACCCCACCAACATAAGGTGAATACCAAGAAGAGGGTTGTTGAGGGAAGGTTTATGGTGATACTTAAATAGGTCGAAGATCTTCATGCTCTGGAGCAGGTTGAGGAAATCATGTGCGCAACATACAAGAGGAAGATGTGAGGTCCAAGAGAGAGAGGAGAAGGTTTCCATCCTGTACATATTAATGTCAATGTGGAAACCATAAACCCAATGCTTTTAATTAATACACCAAAGAGAGCACCACCATTTAGAAAAAAATGAAGTTCTGAGGAAGTCCGACACCAAGAAGTACATCTACAATAAGGAGCCACAACCTCAAAAAGCCGCCTGTAGAAATAGTCGTATATACACCACGCGGGGGTATTAGTTCAACATTCAAAATGGCAGGGCAGGATCCCACCATCAAGTCACTAGAATTTCGGAGAAGCGTGCCAGAAGACCCTGAGAATCATTTTTTCATTTGTGCAAAGATCACATAAGAAAAACATATCACCCATGACGATACTTCAAACTTGTGTAGTTAGATATCATGCTAAGATATTGTGCATTAGATTGGTACATGAGTCTACACACAAATAGTGCCCCTGGGACTACAAGGACACTGGTCGACATTAAGAAGTTACTGATAAATGAGTTCCAGAAGCCGAGCTCAAAGGATCAGTACATGAATGAGATGATCGAAATAAGATAGAAACCAAGAAAGTTTGTATGGGAGACTGATCAAAGATTCAAGGGATTGAAGGGAAAGTTAAAATATCTCATGATCGATATGCAACATCGACACCTATTTGTTAACTCACTACTCCGACACTTCAAATACCATTTACGACAACACAAATTTTAGACGCAGGTAGAGGCTCTGCAGGTAGCCTTGCAACTGGAAGAAAATTAGTACCAGCAGACAAACCCAACTATTGAAGAATTGAAGGAGGATTTGAAGAATCTCACGTTTTAGCTGAGCCAGAATAAGAACAAGGACAAACAAGAATTTGTTTGGTGTACCACGTGCAGGACAAAAGACCACCACAAGAATGAATGTCCAACATTCATGTGGTATATGGAAGCAAGAATTCCAAACCCGTTACTAATAGAAGGACTATGGTGCAAAATTTTCAAAAACCCAGGTCATGACCCTTATCAGTGCACGATGATGCAAAAATACTAGACAATCCCAAATAGTTCATATTTCACCTTTTGCAAGTCAGTAGTCCACGGAGATAAAGATTGTAGAACTATGGAGCTGATGTGAGAAAGGCCATCAGATTCATATAGGGTATAGGCCGAAATGATGACTGGGCAAGAAGCGCCATAGTTCAATCAAGTCCCAGCTCCATAAAACACTACGCAATAGTAGTATAATAATGTGCAAAAACCATACAATAACGCGCAGCCACAGTACAACCCGACATAGCCTTAGTACAATACTATGTAGTATAATCTGGCACCTCAGTATAATGCGCCGAGAGGCAATCGAGTAGGCTACAGAGGAGGAGGACGAGCCAGAGGAGGTTTTAGACGAGGTAGAAGACCAGTCACATGTCACAATTGTCAACAATCAAGACATTATCCAAGGGAATGTCCACTTCCACCAACAACTTGTATGTATTGTCACTCATCAGACCATGATACAGAGGAATGTCTGACATTACTAGTAAATATTCAGGAAAAGAGGAACCAAAACAACCAGAATGTTCAGTGGATTTCAGCCGAAGCAAGGGATGAAGGATGAAACATCAACATAGTTACCCATGGAGGAGATAAAATAGGCACTGATGCAGTTCGACAAGAACCAATGTAGAATCAATGGGTAAAGAATAACATTGAACCAAGGAGGAATTTTGACGCATAGAAGGAAACAAAGATCTTTAAAGAAGCCAGACAAGAAATTCAGAAGGAGGACATAGTGTCAACTTCAACTGCGCAACAAAACAAGGAAGCACCAGAGTACGATATGCCTTCATCACTGGATCATACCAATGAAATGCAATCCATGGGATAAGTAAGTACCATCAAAGGCTTTTTGAAATCTTGTGTAAAGGTATTAAGTGATCCATCATATGTGAAAATATTGCAAAACATACTAGAAAAATGTTGCAACGAGATGGAAGAAAATCTAGAACCAAAAACACTTAATCACCTACACACAAGAATAAGAACACGTAGGGAGTTTTGATTGAATGATAACATTGGGGATTTCAATATGGGAGACATCATACTGGATATAGGATTTGAATTTAATGTATTACCAAAGAAGACATGACAATGCATGGGAGAGACAACATTAGGATACTCACATATTCAATTGAAACTAGCAAACCAACATAGATTCCTACCAATAGGTAGACTGAAAAGGGTGACACTCGACCTAGATGGAGTGCACACTAAAGCATATTTTGAAGTTATTGAAATAGTGGATGACACAACACCTTATCTGACATTTCTTGGTCTCGATTGGGCGTTTGAAAATCAGGCCATAATCAATTTGAAGACCGGGAAAATGACATTTGATTTAGGATAATATATGGTCATCACACCATTAGACCCATCAGAAGGGGAGAGGTTTGTAGAACCTACTTTCCTAGACTTAGAGGAAATCGACCAGTTGTACAGAACAACTGAACGTGATGCGGTTTACGTAAACCCAATTTTCGATGGGATACTCAATTGGGAGAGAATTACTTCATGTGAAATAGAATCAGACACCGGTTTAGAGAACTGGAAACAAAGGCTACATGAAGTATCCACAAGAATATGTGCACCAATAGATCGTGCAGTAAGATGGGTCGGCACAGAAATCAAGGAACCACCCAGTTTCCATGGAATAAATGACTTGGAAATATTCTTGGCACAATATGAATGTGCATTTTTAGATAATCAGATTCTGTTAGCACTTGAATTAGCACTCAAGTCCATACCCGCAAGATGGTGGGGCGCGCACAAAGAGACAATCATAGATTGGTACCAATGTAAGCAGTTATTGCACATAAGGTTTGGCACGAAATAGGAAAACAATAAGAAACATAGGTATGATGGACAAGGGGCACCAACGGAACACTTGGAGAAGTGTAGAACGTTGTGGAAAAGGACACCCCTAGAGGAATGGCCTCATTAATTCATACACACTCTAGAGGTCATACCAACGAACTTGTACACGGACCATGAATTGCGCAAAGGAAATATGACATGGACGACATTGCAATAGAGATTTACAGTCACTTTCTCATTCAAACATGAGAACCCAAACATAGATGTCATGCTTAAATGGATCAGAGGATTGATATTCATTAAAGAACGAGAAATAGAATTGATCACAAAATAACAACAGCAGAACAAACAGACAGTCATGGAATTGTTGTCATGTTACCAAGTACAGGAGGAAGCATTGGATGAAGCTAATATGTGTGATATTCAGATCGAAGAAGAAGAAGGTGAAAGAGAGGGGGAAGGTCCACCGATAGAATCAAAAGTCATTTCCACACTGATCAAAGTAAAGAAAGTTAACATTGGGACAACCAAGTATCCCAAAATGACAAGCATTGGAGATTATTGGGATCAGAAAACAGTGGAAATCATCACAAAGTTGTTGCGTGAATACATCGACTTGTTTCCTACAAGATTTACAGAGATGAAGGGTATAGCCAGAGAGTTAGGCAGAATGAATATACCACTCAGAGCTGAAGAGAGACCTATTAAACAATGACCCTATAGAATAAACCCAATATATAAATAGAAAGTAAAAGCTGAGATCGACAAGATGCTCGAAGCCAACATCATAGAACCTCTTGATGAGTCTAAATGGATAAGTTCGATGGTAGTTCCAGACAAGAAAAAAGGAGGGATTAGGATACATGTCGACTTGAGGAAGTTGAAAGCTGCATGCCTACACGACCCATTCCCTACACCTTTCATAGATGAAGTGTTAGAGAATGTAGGAGGACATGTAGCCTACTCATTCACTGATGGATTCTCAGGCTACCATCAAATCAAGATACCACAAGAAGACAGATACAAGACCACGTTCACGATAGAATGGGGATCTTACCAATACACAGTAATGTCATTTGGAATGAATAATGCACTAGCAATATTTTTCAAAGTAGTCATTGTTGCATTTAAGAAATTCATCCACCAGTTTCTCGAAGTATACCTGGATGAATGGACAGTCTATAGTTATTGAAAACCATGTAGAAGTCCTATGCCTAATTTTAGTAGGATGCATACAGTGTCAGATATCACTGAATATAAAGAAATGCATATTTAGAACATCGTTCGGGATACTATTGGGCCATATAGTATGAAAACAAGGTTTGATAGTAGATCCTGCAAAAATTGTAGTAATTGTTAACTTGCCAGCACCAAAAAAAATCCGTCAGCTAAGAGAGACGTTAAGACACACAGGATACTATAGGAAATTTATCAAAGGATATGCATATATTACTACACCAATGGAAAAGTTGTTAAGAAAGGATACGAAGTTTTAGTGGAAGAACGAGTGTCAACACGGTCTGGATACCTTGAAGGAAAAGATGGTTACCGCGTCAATATTAGTATTTCCAGACTGGGAGAAGACATTCCATGTCCATGTAGATGCATCAGTGATAGCACTTGGAATTATCTTAGCATTTCTAGGAGTGGGAGAATTGGATCACCCGATAGCATTTGCGAGCATAAAGTTATCAGACTCATAACAAAACTATAACACGACAGAAAGAGAAGGCCTACCTATGGTATATGCATTGTAGAAGTTCAAACATTACTTATTGGGGAACCACTTTAATATGTTCACAAATCACTGAGCCCTAAAATACCTAGTCAACAAGCCAGTGTTGGGGGGGAAAATCTATCGATGGTTACTACTATTTCAAGAATTTGACTTTGAAGTAATAGTCAAACTAGGAAAATTGAACACAAGACCTCGCCACCTATCAAGGGTTACCAATGGAGAAGAACCTACGATCTTAGAAGACAAATTTATGGATGCACAGTTATTTTCAATTCATATCGCTAATGAATACTTCACATACATCATCTAGTATTTGAGTACAGGTACTACGCCGCAAGAATACAACACTGCACAGAAGAAAAATCTGGTAGTCCGCGCGATCGACTATCAACTAATTGCAGGACACCTATACAAAATGGGCGTAGATATTATCTTGCGAAGATACATGTTAGAAAACAAAAGAATATGCATTTTAGAAGAAGCCCATGAAGGAATATAAGGAGGGAATTATGAAGACAAAGCTATCGTGCAAAAGGTATTACACGCAGGACTATGGTGGCCATTGATTCACAGAGAATCAAAGGAGTATTTTCAAATATGTGATGTCTATCAAAGGGTAGGAAAACCAAACAGAAGAGACGATATGCCATCACGACCACAAGTAACATTATAGGCATTTGAAAAGTGGGCAATAGACTTTGTGGGACCAATCAACCCACCATCCAAAATAACGAGAGCAAGGTACATTATCACCATGATGGAGTATCTAAGAAGATGGGTGAATGTTGCACTAGTGAAGGATTGCAACATAGAAACCACAATGCACTTTCTATTTGAAAGAGTGATTACGAGATTTGGGTGCCAAAGAGTTTTGATGAGAGACCAAGGCACACAATTCATAGACAACACCATCAATGCTATGACCAAAGAGTTTGAAGTCCATCACCAACAGAGAACATTGTATCATCCACAGGAAAATGGCACAGTGGAAGCCTTCAACAAAATTCTGGAGAACGCGCTGAAAAATATCTGTAACATCAACAGGGATGACTGGGACCTCAAAGTACCTACAATATTATGGGCATACAAGACTACATGCAAAACATTGACAGGGAACACACCATTTAAACTATTTTATGGCCAAGAGGCAGTGGTGCGATTAGAATTTTTAGTCCCAAGGTTGTGCGTAGGAACCATCACAGAAATGATAGAATGAGGTGTAGTACAGGAGAGACTGAATCAATTATTGACCATAGAGGAAGACTGAATCTTGGCAGTATTTCACCAACAAGTTCAAAAAGCAAGAGACAAATCTTGGCATGATAGACACATCAAGAAGAAAA
>SNQJ01S0094418.1:38408-53593 GCA_010110895.2 Picea sitchensis
CGATTATGCCAATTACTTGAACAAATTTGGGGTGTGTATCCATTCTAATCATGAAATATTCCAGTTCCCCAATGAAATTTACCTGATTCCTATCTATTTGTATAACATGTATCACTTTTGACTGGGGTTCGTTCAATTTTTTGCAAATTGACAATGACATGACATTTGAAGATGCCCCTGAATCGACTAGACAATTGTGTATATTTATATTAAATACCTCAAATGTCAAGAGTAAAGGAGGAACAAAAGGCCTTCCTTTTTTTTCTAAATAAAAATCATTCACACTTGGCTTATTTGTTACATCTATGGGGGATGGGATGTCACCTTGATCAATGCTTTTCATAGGGGTATCTATCAATTTTAAGGCCCTCACCAAAAAATATTTTTGTTGAGGAATCCTACACATGTCCATGACAAACACATTATAGTCTAGCTTAGACATTTCCTATGTGTGTATGTTTGTGGGGTTTCTTTGGGAAGAAATTGGTGGTTTGGGGTGATCAGCCAATTGATTTCCTTGAGATGATTGATTAGTGATGGGGTTACTTTGGATAAGTTCACTTTTACTTCGCATATGTACAACCACAATCTTAGAAAGGGGTCCCTTCCCTTCATAGGCGTCAGTGAAAGGTATTGGGTGGTTGGAATCCCATAACAACAAGGTTGTCTCTTCAAGAGGTTCATGACTTTCTTGATCAGTGAAATTTACTATTGAGCTACTAGGTTGTTTGGTTAGAGAGAATTTGTCTAGGAATATATTATCCATTAGACTCATAGCATGCACCCATTGGGGGCAGTCCCTTTCTGAATGTTTTTCTTGATCATATGTACATAAGGAGTTAGATTCTACGTTCCCTAAGTCAATGTTTAGGTTGGTTGCGGGAGGTTATGTAGCTTTGAAAGGTAGGTTCCTTTTGAAAATGGGTTTATAAGGTCTTGTATTTTGGTTCCCTTCCCTGACACTCCTTTTCATATCTATGATCTCGTTGGAAAGTTTTTTTATCATCCACTGCAGGTTTTCTATATCTCCTCCTCCTTTTTCGAGACCTTGGTCTGATTGTTTTCCTAGGGGTCTAGTTAACAAAAGTCCCCTCTTAGGTGGAGGTTGGGTTTCCTTTTTTATTAGTGAGATCTAACCTTCTTTGCATCCTTTCATTTGGAATTCAATTGTTTTAGCTTCCTCAAATTTTTCATCTAGACTATTCTTGGAGGCCCTTTTTACAAACATGGAAATAGAAGGTGGGAGAGAATTAGCATATACTTCAATATGAAACTCCGGAGTGGGTTTAGCCTCGGGTTGGAATTTTTTAAAAATGGTGGTGAACCTTTGGTTGAAATATTTGATCTTTTCTTTTGGACTCATAGTGGCAGCGAAAAGTTCAGCCATTAAATCTCCTGTAGTATTTTCTTTAGAAAACTTGTCCAAAAAATCCTTTTGAAACTTTGCCCAGTTGTTATGGAACCAACCAGTAGGTTCAAATACCAAGTTGATGCTGAATTTTCAAAGGTATAAGGGAAAAATATACACACCACATCGTCGTTTTGTACATTGATCAAACTTATGGATAATATGAACTTAATATGGTCTTCAGGAAGTCCAAAGGTTTCAGGGTCAAATTTGGGAAGTAGTTTTTCTGGATGTCTAGGTAGATTATGCACCCATCTTGGAATCACCAAAGAATATCTTGCCAACCATGGTTGGTTATCTCTAGGATTATCTCCCCCTTTTCCATTGTTATCATTACTATCCCCCATGTCTTCTGATTTAGAACCTGAGCAATCTGAGTTAGATCCCTCCTCTTCAAATTCAAAATCGTTGGGTTCAGAGTAGTTACTGGTTGGTGGGGCAATGACTAGTGTTTTGGGTATGAGACCAAGGGGTTGTTCCATATTTTTGAGGGAAAATTCTATCAAGTATTATACTGTGTGAACAAATACATGATCATGGGTGTTAAAGGAGATAAATTTAATGCTCCGATCTATCGAGCATAATCTCTGGTGATTCTTCTGAAATTATCTAACTCTTTGTGTGGAAGAATGTAAGGTATTCCAAGGTACACGCGATCTTCCTATTTGTTTTGAGGTGAGTTAATCATAGTGATAGTATTCCTTGTATGAGGTTTGTCTTCAAAAACACTATCCATGCATGTGGGTTTTTATGAATCTATAGGCTTTGTGAAATCTATTAACAAAAATATTGTTAGCCATGCATTCGTTCAAGCCCGCCTTCTAGTACCAATTTTGTTGAGGGGTTTGAAATCCCTTTGACTCAATAGTAGGAACCAAACATACTTAAGAGGCCCAATTAGACTCGTAAGCATTTACTGAGTTGTATGGTTCTCCAGATATTTAATCTGGTTGGATTTATCGATGGGATTTAATCGTGACCGATAGGTATGTCTTTCTGTGAATTATTTCCTTAGGATAAACAATTATCTTTTTGTTCTTTTCTAACATTTGGGAATAAAGTAGAGCTCAAACTAATGACATAGGGGAGTTGCGATATAAGGGAGTTGCAATTATACCTCAACATCCTGACAGTGAGGATCGATCCTATTTCCAGCTAGAAAATAATACCATTAACTTGTAGACATTCAACAACATCTAAGATGATTGTTACAGAAAGAAAAATATGTATGTAATAGAATATGAGTGCAGGAAAAGTAATTTTCAGTACTCTACTATCAATCACATATTAACACAATCGATTCATATTCATCAATTAGAATAAAAGAATTGTTGTGGTGTTACAAAATAACTTAAGCAACATATACAAAAACTACTACTCAATACATCAACAAATATCGAATTCGAAGACGAAGATAATCCCCCCTCGGTCTAGTCACATTCACGCCTCATGAAAAAAGTGTCTTTGGTTCTAAAATGAACTTCTAAATTAAAATCACTTGCACATAAATAATTCTCTTACAATATTCAAGAAAGATTCTTTCTCTCCAAAACCATCAACCCTCTACACAAGGTCGATTCTCTTATTTATAAAATTAACTAAACTAGAAATGGCTACTAAAGTTTTGTTAAGTGGAGAAAACAACACATGGTGAAATTTATCTATCTGTTCTCTTTCATCTTCTTTAGATCATCTGAGATCTAATGAAATTAGTCTATTATACTCTAAGTATTGGCCATTTTAGAATCTCTCTCATGCTATTTTCATTAAGGGAACTTTGTGTTGATCCATGGAAGAAGGACCTCAACTATCTGCCTTGTTCATTCACATTAGCCTTTATTAATTGACACTCACACATTCTTGAGACCATGGGGATATTTATTCGAAATCTCCATGAACTTATTCAATTAGCCTAGGGTTGCGAGACCATGAGATATTTATTCGAAATCTCCATGAACTTATTCAATTAGCCTAGGGTCATGCTTAAAACCTGCAAAATCTTTGTTTCACATACCCAGTCTTTCTATTCATGCCATTTGACTATGTCATATAAATCAGTGAAATCTTTTGGTGGTCCAAACTATGGAAAGTCAATACCTTTCATTTCCTAGTTGATATTTTCCCAACTTTTCACACACTCATCCCATATTTCCTACATTTTTCATTGGGGTTCTTGAAGCATGTATACCTAGTGTTCAAATGCCTTCCAAATTCGGGCGATGATGCTATTGGCCATAATCACTCAGATGCCATGTTATTTTGTATCTTGTCCCTTCTACACTTAGTTGATGTAGTTGATCCCTTCCAGGGATTGATGTTCATTATCACACCACCGTTGCATGTCTTTGCATGTTACTAGTCCCATAAGGGTGTCTTCTTGAAAATAAGCTATCCCGGTGGTGAAGAGTTCTCGCTCCTTTTTGAATTTCCCGTACATCTCTCGGAACTCACTTTTCAAGAGTGCCACTGCCTGGGTTGAATTTTGGTAATATTCATCTTGATGTCATAGGTGGTCCAACTCTTTCCTCATGGAATTTGCCTCCCTTTCATCCATTTTTTCCCTCTCTAATGTGGCATCGGTTATGGCCATCCTTTATCTGATTAGCTTAGTCATCTCAGTATGTTCTATGTCAAATAACGTCTCTTTTGTGGTTATAAACAAGGTGCTATCGAGCGCAAGCATCCTTTTCCTGATTGTTCTTTTCATCATGACCTTCCTTTTCCTATCATAAGAAAAAGCCTATATATGAGCGACTTTGCATGTTGGTTCAAGAATCTGCTAAACTCCCTAGGACAAAGAATTTCCTAGTGTTCCCATTGTATAGAGGTGTTCCATGGTAGGTCCTCTCAGTTTCCTAGAAGGGGAGCTTCTTTTGCATCCTGGCGACTCGGCCTTCTACTAGTCCTTGTCTATTGACAGATTCTTCCTCTTAGATGGAGAAGTGGGTGGAAGGTCGGTATTGGATGAGATTTTTTTCATCGGGATACCCATTGCGGGTTACCCCATTCATTTTTTTTGTTCTCCTACATCCATTTCATTCTTAGAGTTTCCATTTTCCTTCTCCTGATCTGATGTATTTTCGATGCTGGTTTGTTTTTAATCTGTGTCCTTCTTAGCATAATCATGAGTTTGTGTTTTCCCCAATGACTATGTTTGTAGTTTCTTGATAAATATAGTGTCTAGAGTGGTCCTAGCTTCTAGGTCTCCTTCTTGGGGATTTCAAACTAAATCATCAGAGGTTGGAGCAGATGTCTCCCCTAGTTCTTCCTCCTGTTCAATTGGCATCGGGGTTATGTGCAAAGCTTCTGAACCTTACTCGTTATTGTATATGGTGTTTAAATCTATGAGGATAGTAGGCATACATGTCTCGCTTGAGGCCCTCAATTTCCTTCGCGGAGTTGTAGTTTTTATTGGTGATCCTACCCTGGTTGATATGGGGCTAGGGTTTTCTTGGGCGACAGTGTCTTATGGTGGAACTATTTCTGATGAATTTGGTTCTATCTCCTAGTTGTTTTTATCGACCAAGGAAATTCTTGGGGGACTTACCAAAGGGTTAAGTAGGGGATATTCCTTCAATCGTTGCATAGCCCTCTCATATTTTCTAGTAACAATGTCCCCCTTTTCAATTCTTCTACTTCTTTTGTTGTTCTATTTTATTCTCTTATCTTGATGGCTTCTTGATTTTTATTCTATATCATCTCAACTTGGTCATTTCTTTAAACTTGGTCATACTAGGGTTATCCCTTCTTTGGAGCACCTCGTCCCAATATTGGGTGCTCTCGGTGAATATCGCATCCTCGAAATTGTCATGAGTATATGGCCAACATGAGAATATCTTCCCCACGTGCTGGAGTACCAATCCTTTTGGGCCATTCTTGTGAAAATGGAATGAGGGAAAATGATACTCAAGATGACTAAATCCTTCTTGTTTTTCCTACGCAGTGTCTTTAACCATATAAAACCCAATATGGAATCCATAAGCTATGAAGGCCCTCTTCTTATCCTTCACCAAATAAGAATTATATCCTTGTAGAATGGTCTGGTAACAAATATCACCCAATATCAGATGGTCAAGGACATGAGTGGGGAGTTGGTGTGGTGCACCAGTAGCCCTGAACACTCTACTGTAAGTGCTTGTTTCTTCGAAATACCAGTGGCAAAATTTGGATATCATTTTTTTGGCTGCCACTGAAAGCCTTGGGAATTATTTTCTAAATAATGAACTATATTCTGGCTATAAACTCATCACATATCGTCATGTAAAACCTTTTGTACCTATTCTCCCAAAAAATGTTGAAATAAACTTGCACAAGTAACTCTAAAACATGCCAATTTAAATTCATTCATGTGAAAGTGTTTCTCACATAGATCACATCCAACAGGTAATATTCCATGAAGAAGATTGATGTTTCTACTTGGTTTGGTGTCTAGGCCTGTAGGATGTTAATACTCAATTGTTTTGAAATAATATCTCCCCAATTGAAACTGCTCACAGCGATCACTACAATATATGCTAAGGGAATCCATGCTTCTTAGAACTTCGATCAATACTTTTCTCCATACAATAAGAAGATCATGGCAATTAACTACATATAGGGATATTTGACATTTATCATGTTGTACCATCTAATTTTCCTATTTGTGAACCTTTTATCCTCTCTCCACCATGAGGCTAGTAACTGACTCATGTCATGAAGCTCATAAAACTAAACACAAAATCTATATTCAGCCTCTCCTCTGGGTATCTGAGTTTGTAATATTTTTTCACCTCCACTAGAAGAAAAATACCAACACAATCACCCTCCTCATTGTTGACCATGCACTTCACTGTTTCTGTGTGGTCAATTATCAATCCTTTGGTTTCAATTTAGGGAAGAATTAGGATCCTTCAAGCCACTATGTGCAGAGACAATTGCCTGATATTCAGGAAAACTTGGTCATCCAATGCCCTGACGTCTAGGTTGTTGTGAGGTGTAAAGTCTAGGTAATATTCCTGACTGATTTTATTATAAAGGTCACCCCAATTTGGGAGCATCACTTTAGATCCAGTGCATGCCTCTATGTCCTCGAACGTTGGAGGTTGGGTAAACTATTTTTTGGTCGAAGTCTGGATGACTGATTCTGTTTTTGAAACAAATTCAATCTCCCTTGCGGTCGTTGGTGTTGACCCTTCATCGATATCTAGTTATTTCATTTTGGGAATTCTTGGCGAGTGCTTGGTCGTTGGATTTCGTGGGGTCATTCTGCTGCACAAAAATGTTATAATGAGTTGCAATAAAACTTCAACAAGTGTTATTCGATGAAATCATAAATTCCAAAAATAAAACTAGTGATTACCTCTTACTTGCAAAAAATAACATGAGCTTATTGGTAATTGACGTGATTCAGTGTGATGTATCCTCCTTGATGATCTCTCTCCTTCCTTCATTTGCTTGGGAGATCAGTGGTTTGTGAACGAAATACCACGGTAGGGAAAAAACCTTATAAATTTTAAACATACCTACCTTCTCACATGGAGTCTTAAATTTAGGAGTACAAATGTGACCTGTACAATCTATAACAGAATCTGCACCATGCTTAGGATTAAATGTAACACAGGCTGGTAGTGTAGAAGTGCATTCTTTTAGAGTCCATCGGGGAATTAAAATTTTTGAATTTTGATTGGCGCAGGATGTCGTGGCCCAAGGTATCAGTTACGTGTAATTCTTATTTCACTAACCATCACATATCCCATCCTTGACTTAGCTAGAGGTCTCCCATCAAGTTACCCAAGCATTTTGTATTTCAAAAGAACTAGTATGATCAACATTCGGGATATGTGTGGTCAAAATTTCACCCATTCCTTGGTGGTCTTCCAGATTCTCTCGGGTGTGAAATCGCACTATGGAAGATTGAACAACTTTGATTAAGTAGGGTTTTAAATGGATGGTGTGCATCAGCCAGTATCGTCATCGTCGGTAGAGAAATATTTAATCTAAACCTAATGTTCGATGTCCTAGCATCTATTGGTAGTCAATGGGAGCATTGACGTTGGCAATTTGTCTTCAACGTTTCTTTGTTTGTATTCTTACGAAAAAAAATTGATGTCGACCCAAACTTTCATACAATGATGACGTGCAAGTACGGATATGACATGATCATGTAACATGGGGAATATAAAGAGATGATTTGGGATATTATTGAGCAATACGAACCATCTACATGGCAAGACATGTGGTAGTTGATTTGGCCTCTTCAATGTGAGAAGCATTTTCGGCATCGGTGACTTTCCGTAGACATATGTTTCTAGCTACTGTTCCCTTTCCCCTTTTCGTCGACCCTAAAGATGTATTAGAAATCGAAGATTGTTGGTTCTTATGTTGGTATTTTGTCTTTCGGATTTTGTCGATGCTGACGATACATCAAAACTTTTTTAAGAAATCCCTGTTGGGTCTAAATTCGTCGATTGGTGCGCGTATTTTAGAAAACATGTTTTATGATGTGTGCACTTAGTATTTAAGCCACGTTTACTTAGATAAAAAATCTCAACCTATCAAAAAACTTAAAATAAAAAATGAGATCGATGATAAAACACAATAAGACAAAAATCTATCCATCCCAACAAAACTTGATCTATTCAGAAATAAGAAAAAGTTCTACCCAAAAGAAAAAAATTGAAAAGTATTTTAGGGTATGTTGAGTGTTGAAAAGGTTCGTGATCCAAGGTTTTGTAGAGTGTGACTGAGTTCCATAATAAATTGGTATATTTTAAATGAGTGAAGTTCATGGTGAATCGTCATGTTCTAGGTTGTTGAGTTTTGACCATCATGTGCCCTAGCTAGTTTCACATAATCTGAAGTCTCATAAGAAAATATCGATGTCCGAACCTTTTATTTGATAGATCTAGTGTGAAATTGAGTATTTCCAATGATTGTACTTGTCACCTACATGTGTCTTCTTCATTGTTGAGGCTATGGATAGAATCTGTGGCATTGGGACATCAACCATTGACCAAGTTTGTGGTTGACTATTAGCTTGACTAATGTCAACTAGTCTCAACTGAACCCACACAAAATTGAATTGAAATACTATAACCCTCTCTCGTTGACTCGAGATCATATGTTTCCCTCTCTTATTCACTCATCTAACCGTATTTGTTGGATTATGGGTTGGCGATTTCTTGTCTTTGTTGGTGGTTTCCCACATTATCTGTTTTCTTGTAGACTTGATTGCACCTCTATTAGAGATACACCCCTCATGTGGATCCATAGAATCTGGACTAAAACCATTGCTTCGACTCAAATATGTTGATCGGAATATATCCCCGACCACAAACAACCTATCTATATATATTTACACAAATCTTGCAAAAAATACCTAGATATAAAGAAGTGAGAATGAGAGAAAGAATTTAAAATGAATGTGCAAATTGTATTACATGAGTGTCTAATAAATACATGAAGAAAACCTAATAATAGGTGAATTATCCATAGATAGTTGGATGACCAAGATAGTTCACCTTAGTAGTGAATTAGAGTGAAGTAGACACTCACTGACATAAATCATAGTTTAATTTCCCCCTAGTCTAAGTCAAATGTCATAGAGAACACTAGTTAATTGAGTTCACACATGTGGAGAAGAAGGAAAGGAATTCATGCATGATATATGAACCCTCCTTCTCTTAACCATGAAAAAATAAACTATTTTATGAGAGAAAATTAATTGTTGCATGCATGATTTTTCCTCCACTAGTCTAACTAAACTCTTCGCTAGTGTAACTAAACTCCTAACTTAATTTAAATTGAATAGGGAGGCACCACTATTTTATAGGAGGCAACCCTATTTTATAGGAGGAACCCTATTTTTTAGGAAATACACTATGGATAGAATGTTCCATCTCTGGATAATGCCCTCAACCTTCGACTAGAAAACATAGGAAAATTAATCATTAGGTGAGTGTGTAATGACTCCAACACACCCCCTATGAACACTAGTATGGTGTAAATAAACAATGGGTATTTGTTACAAGGCCATGTTCGGTACCCATTTTAACATGCATATAAATGAAAGAACATATAAAAAGAGAGAAAATAGGGAAAAACTCATGTGAAACTCCCCCCCAAAGTATGTAATGCATCAAAAATGAAGAAGGAAAGAATGTCAGTTGTTATGTAAGTATCCTTCACTCCAAAGAGACCTCACAAATATCCAAGGTTATGCTTGGTGAATATTTTGTTTAATATGTATAAATTTGTGTGGATATGTTGAAGTCCTTTAGAAACCTATATTTCCTTGTACCTACTCAATTTTCTATCTATTGGCCTCTTGGTCTCATGGAAGCATATACACATTACAAGATTCATATCTAAAGGAAGTGGAATGATATCTCGAGTCTATTTCACAAGGAGATTCCCTATAGGCTCTCCACAAGGATGAGGGTTTGAAGTTTGAACCATGTAGAAACGCATGTGTATCATTGGTTTAGTAGGCACAAGTAAATGAGGAGGCTCCTTAAACTAGGATCTCGTCCTCTTATGATCTCATGGGCCTCCCATAAGGTAACCTGCTCCCTATAGGGTGGACTGTGCCCACTTGGGCATTTACTATGATTCATCATCTATATTTCCATCTTATTCAAAACTTAGATATGAATTATGATCTAAATGTATGGATTCATTATCTTGGATGTCTAGTGTAAGAGGATGTGCATGTAGCTTCTGAGATGCATGCCTTTGACCTTTCCCTGAGAATCCTTTGACGATTCTGGTTTAATATAGATAGGAAAGATACATTAGGGTTTTAATAAATTCTATATTTTTATACCTAACTTCGGATCAAGAGTATATTCAACTACCTAGTTAACAAACCATTGTTTTTGGATAATAAATAGTAATCTAGTTTATAATGTAGATCATACTTTTTATAGTTGACCATATGTTGATTTCTTGGATTATTATTATTAATCCTAATCTTGAGATTGTTCGGTATGGGTTTCCAAGCTTCACACATTTTTAAACCATCATCTATGTTTAAATTTTGTGGTGACCCGTATCTTGAGAGTGTTAGGCTAAAGATGATCTTTTTACTTGGTTATGTTTAATATCATGATCCAGATTTTATGACCAGAACGAAATGAATATAGATTATTAACAGGTTCTTAACACAAAATAACAGAGATACAGTAAAACTGGTTTTCTATTCAATAACGAAATAAGATGAAACTGTAAAATGCAGCGGAAACAAGCTTGCTGGAATGGTGGGGGCTTATCTTTGAGAAGAGATGTGACAACAACGCGCATTTGCAAGAATAAGGTTACAATGAGGCTCTGAAGGAATTTTTCCAATAAGAAAGAATGCCAAAAAACCTAGACATCCAAAAACCTAACCCTAGGAGATTAAACACCAAAAGTCATGTGGGCCCCGTTTGGGTAAGCTAGTACATCAACTTCCCGGGGTCGTAACTTTTGCATACGATCTCTGTTTTAGGTGTTTGATAGCCCATTGGAAAGGTATCTCCGAGGAGATTCATTTTGGAGGCTCAATCATGCCTTTAGTTATCATTGAGGAGCTTGATACCGAAAAACCTTCATTTAGGCCTTCAAAATGGCCCCGGAAGTAAAAGCTACTAAAAATAGTAAATTGCCAAAAATGTCAGAAAACTGTTTTGAGCTAGTTGGAAAAGGTGGGTGACCACTGATATCCATCTGGATGAATCCTCCCTCCTTAGGAAGAAATGGTCTCCATTGCGTTGAGGTCCCCCATTAGATGAGGAAATTTCTGTTGAATTTGGCCCCAGGTAAGCCACTTGCCTTGGTGCAGGAGCTGCCCTGCTTTGACAATTCGATAAAGCTGGATCCTTTGTTGTCGAGTGCCCTTGATCTGTATGTCCACAATCTGATCCTTGGATGCATGTTGTATGCAGTCAAGGTTGACCTCTATTGGTGTCAGTTGTTTTTCTACTTCTGAGGTGTCCAATAATGGTGGGAAATAAGGGCGAAGGAGATCCACGTTGAACATTGGGTGCAGGCCAAGGAAAGGAAGAATGTTGAGCTCAAAATAATTATCCCCCTCGGCCTTGGTGATAGTGTAGGGTCCATAACGGAGTGGGCGAAGATTCCGATGGGGTCTTGTAAGGTGTTCTTTCTACAAGTGCAACCAAAATTTGTCGCCCACCTGAAACTTATGCGACACCCGATGTTGATCATGGCACTGTTTGTACTTGTCATTGGACTTCTATAGGATATCCTGAACCTGTTGGTGGATGTGTTGGATCCGCTCAATGAACCGGGTGCCTTTGTCAGCTTCAGTTGGAGCAGGAGATGAGTCAGTTGAGGTGACCGCAAGGGGAAGTGCAACATCTATGGGACCCAATGATTGGAATCCCAACCCCACTTGAAAGGGGTTGTGGCTGGTTGATCTATGCAAGGCTCAGTTGTAGCTATCCTAGACATAAGGAAGGCTCTCATCCCATGTGCGAGGGTTCTTTGAATTATACATGCAAAGGATATGCACAATCATTCGATTTACAACCTCGGTTTGGCCATCTGTCTGGGGGTAGAAGGACATGGATTTGGTGAGCTTGGTGTCCAGCAGTGACCAGAGGCTCGACCAAAATGTGCTGAGAAATCGACTATCCTGATTTGAGACAATTGTTTGTAGGATTCCAAAATGTACCCAGACTCGTTCAAAGAAGAGCTTGGCAATGGCCTCTACTGTGATGATCTTCTTGTAGGCAACCAGAATCTCCATCTTAGAAAAGTGATCAACAACCAAAAAAACACAGTCATTTCCCCGCTTGGTGGATGGGAGGCCTGACATGTAGTCCATTGAGATGGATTCCCATGTCCTGTTAGCAGTAGGAAGAGGGGTGTACAAGCCCTGTTTCTTAGTGGTCGGTTTGGCAATAGCACAAGTAGTGCAAGACCTGATATACTTGCTGACCTCCTGTCGAAGTTTCGGCCAGTAGAAATGTTCTTGTAGCATCACCATTGTATTTTCGACGCCGAAGTGTCCTTCTACCTGACTGTAGTGGGATTCCCATATCATCTTTGCTCGCTTGCTTGATGGAACACAGATATGGCCCAGACGACACAACAACCCATCCTGAAGATGGAAATTATCGACAACTGCATTTGCACCCAACATTTGGTAGGTGGTGGCAAAGTCAGGGTCTGGCTCATAGAGTTGGGGCCATCCAGATGTCTCATGGCCGCAAGAGTCTAGCACCGTGGTGAGTGTCATGACTAGCGGTCTGCTGAGGCAATTAGTGACGCGATTGGTGCTTCATGTTTTATACTTGATGTTGAGGTGGAATTGCTACAAGTATGTGGACCACTTTTGATGGAAGTCATTTTGCAGTTTTCCCTGTGTCTGCATGAACTGCAGTGGCTTATGATCAGTGTGGATGACTGTCTCCTTCCCAAGAATGTAATGTCTCCACTGGCGACATGCTTGCACAATGGAGTACATTTCTTTGTTGTAAGTAGGGTACTTATGGACAATATCTGACAGTGTCTCACTATGATAGGCCACGAGGTGGCTGTGCTGAGTGAGAACGACGCCCATGGCATAGTCTGAAGCATCTGTCTCGATCTCAAAGGGATGCTACAGGTATGGTAGTGAAACTACTGGGGTTGAGCACAAGCACTGCTTCAAATCATTGAACGCTTGTTGTTGGGACCGGCCCCATGCAAATTTTTCCTTACCACCACCCTTGTTTATTTGGCTGAGGGCCCATGCAATATGGGAGAAACCCAGCACGAACATGCGGTAGAAATTAGAAAGTCCCAAGAAGCTCTGAAGCTCAGTGAGTGTTGTTGGGGCTGGCCAGTCACAGATGACTTGGATCTTGGCTGGATCCAGATGTACGCCATGCTGATCAATGATAAAGCCCAGGTAATGGACCCTGTCCATTCCGAAGGATCATTTTTCCAGGTTGGCGTATAACTTGTGCTGCCACAGGGTGTGCAAAACCTGTTGAATATGCTGCAAGTGTTCGTCCCAAGTCTTGTTGTAAATTAGAATGTCATCTAGATACACCACTACAAAAGTATTAGTGAATGGTCATAGGATATCGTCCATCATCCTCATGAAAGTGGATAGAGCATTTGTCAAACCAAAGGGCATGACCAACCATTCAAAAAGTCCTTCCTTTGACTTGAAGGCGGTGTTCCATACATCTGTCTATTCTATTGGGATCTGGTGGTAGCCAGACTTCAGATCAATCTTACTGAAGTAGTTGGCCCCCGTGAGTTGATCAAGGAGGTCATTGATTCGGGGAATCGAGTATCGGTTTCTGACAGTGATTTTATTCAAAGCCCAGTAATAAATACATAGTTGCCAGGTTCCATCTTTCTTCTGTACCATCACGATTGGGCTCCCGCAAGGTGATGAGCTAGGGTGTATGTGCCCCTTGTGGAGCAGTTTTTGGATCCATCTCTTGATCTCCTCATTCTCTAACAAAGAGCGGCGATAGGCTGGCCCATTGGTTAGCGGTGTGCTAGGGGTCAGATCGATGGGGTACTTGACCTGGCAGTGCAGAGGTACCCCTGCAGGTGAGGTGAATATATCCGAGTATTCTTCCACAACCTTATCTACTTGCTTCTGCTGTGTAGAGAGGTCGGCCGCAGAGACCCTGGATGTGGATGCAATCTTTCAATTATTCTTAGAGTGAATCACGAAGAAGACAAACTTCCCCATCTGAGAGATGATCTTCCTGCATTGCGTAGCAGAGATCAAGGAAATAGCACTAGGTGGGATTTCCTTGGGTATCCTGTACAATTTCCTGTTCAAGGTAATAATAACACTACGAGGTCTATACTCATATACATCATGACATTTGAATAAATATGGTTGGCCCAAAAGAATATCACAAACTTCAAGAGGAGCAACATCACACAATACCTCGTCTTTGAAGGGCTTGATGCCATACGACAGTCGACACTATTGGCCAACGCGGAGATCACTTCCTTGGCGGAGCCATCCAATGGTGTAGTCTTGTGGGTGCAGCGTTGTTGGAAGGGCCAGCAACTTGATGACCTCTGCTGAGATATGTTTCTTTTAGCTACCGCTGTCAATTATGAAGTGCAGCGGTGTGCCTTTTACCCACATCTGTGAATGGAAGAGGCACTCTCCTTCTTTTGGCTCGTCTAGTTCACCAGGCTGGATCTTGGTGGTAGAAACGGTGGAACTGGGTTCCGCATCAATGATTCGTCTTCCCCTTTCTGGTTCTGTCTCAGAGTCAGAATCTACATCTAATTCAGAGGCTTTCACTTCAGCCACCAGCGACTGCTTTGAGCGACAGTCAACAGTGTTATGCCAAGGGATCTTATGGAAGTCGCACCACTTCCCTGTATCTTTCTTTGTCTTTCCGGTGTCCTTCTTTTCTTGCATCTTGTACTGGTTGTCTTGATACTGTCCATCTTTGCTCTATCCTTTGTTCAGTGGATTGGGGCCACCCTTTCCTGGATTTTGTTGTGAGGGGTTCCCAGGCCCAAATTTCCGTGTCTTTTTTTTGAGCTTCTGCTCAATTTTGACAGCATATCGGTAGGCCATGCCCAAGGATGAAATGTCTAGAAATTCCATTTCATTCTTGATGTATCTATGCAGAGCACCGCGATACTTGAGCACTAGATGTCGCTCTGAATCTTTGATACCCAAATTGGTGCACAAGGTATGGAAGATATTTGTGAAATCTGGCACTGCTTGGTCTCTTTCTTGCCGCAGTGTGGTCCATTTGGTATACAGGTCGTCATAACTTCCGACAGGGTAGTATTGTTCCTTAATAACATCCTTGAA
>SNQJ01S0094420.1:0-26959 GCA_010110895.2 Picea sitchensis
GGAGATGACTCATCTGCCAAAATTCTTGGAGAAGGTGTAGTTGAACTTGGAAGAAAAAATGTAAAAACAAAGAATGTCCTATTGGTTGAAGACTTGAAGCATAATATTCTTAGTGTTAGTAAAATGTGTGATCAAGGATACACTCTTATGTTTGACTCTCGAAAATGTAAAATCAGAGAAAATAACTCAAGAAGATTGGTTGCAACTGCAACAAGAATATCGAACAACATATACATCCTAGACATGAAGAAGAGAGAGAAGACATAAGCCACACAAAATAATTCCAAGGAAGAAAAAGTCTCAAAGACCAAAAATAAGGATGAAGTATTATTGAGTGCCATATGTTCAGGGGGAGCAGCCCCAAAGAAGAGAGTTACATTTTTTCATTAAAATCAGGGGGGAGAAGCCCTACCCTTTGCCATTGATGTCAAAGGGGGAGAGAAATTGGGATCATGATGATAGGGGGAGAATGAGTGTTTCCATCAATAACAAAGGGGGATATTGTTGGAAGATTGGTTGTTGTCATTGATGTTAACCCTAGTCATGGGGTTTGGACAACAAGATTGATGAAGGTATTTGAACATGAAGGAAAATGCACATGCAGATACAACACCCATGGATGGATAATATACATCATGTTGTTTTCGGTGGTATGTGGCACGTCACATGAATCCTCATGGTTGAGGAGAAATGAATTTTTGAAGATGACAAAGTGAATTGAAGAAGGAAGTACATGTAGGCCCTGAAGATAATTAAAGAAAATAATTGCAAAATAAGAAAGTGTCAGGTCAGCCCTAATGTTAAAATAAAGTGACATAAATGGTATAAATAAATATCATTATAGAATTATTTGAGACACAAGTCGAATTTCAGAGAAAATCGGAAGTAAAGAAGGCCGGATTTCAAGGGAGGATGAAGTCTTTTGGTGATGTGTTCTAAGGTATGTTATTTTCAGGTCATCTTACCATTTTTTCTATAATTTTTTTTTTTGAATGATTCATATGGTGAAATTGATATGGTATTGAGAAGACATATCAAGGCACCTGTGGTAATAATTTCAGCTCTTGATTCACTATAAGTATGGAGATATACTCTATGAAAAATAGGGTTTGTGACTAGTCCTGAAGCTAGTCAATAAATAGGTGTTCCGGGTAAAACAATCATAACTTCTTCATATACAGTCCAAATGAAGTGGGACAAATTTCATTGGAAAGAGTAGGGACTATAGTTTATTGTGTGCAAGTTTCTGAATCGGATGTTAAATATTGAGCATAGGGAATTCCGTGAAATTTCACTCTCCTGAATAGACCAGAATTGAATAAAGTCTACCATTATTTCTATAACTTCTTTTTGGAGAGGATTCAAGGAGTGAAACTTGGAGGAGTTTCAGAGAATACATTGAGTAAAGTTATCTACAAGATCAGAGTACTCCAAGAATTGAAGAATTGCAGAAATTGAAGAAGTCTCAGGAAACATTATCAAGTTCTATGTGATGATTGGTTGATGGTGATGATTTGATGTGAAGTTTTATTATATCTCGTATATTATTGGGTGGAAGGAAGGGGCAAGGATGGAGAGTTCAAATATATCTTGATATTGTAGGATTGTATCTTACTCTTATAGGTTTATCCCTCCCTTTACATTTGAAAGTTGTAGCTACATTTGGAAGTCATTACTTCCCTTGAACAATAACTATTGATTATTTTTCATATATTGTGCATGGTGTATTGTGGTGTATTGGTGTAACTCTTATACTATTCTTCATTGCTCATTGGATATAATTGAATGGTTTAAGTATAAGTTGAAAAAGATTATAAATTGTACTTGATACTGATTCACCCCCCTCTCAGTATCAACACAAGTTGTAATCAAGGATTTAAAAGATCCTAAGCACGTTCTTGCAACTAGAATTGTTGATGATATTACCAGGTTGTACAAGTTTGACAAATTTGGGTCATCATCTTTTTCATCAGTTTTTGTTGCTCATAGCGATGACTTGAGCAAATTTTAGCACGAGCGGTTTGATCATCTAAACTATCACTCATTGCAACAACTATGTAATCAACAAATGATGACTGGTCTTCCACCTGTTTCATGCAAAGACAGTGTTTGTGTCGTTTTTGTTCTCGACAAACATCATCGGGTCAATTTTGACAAACATGTCTCTTGACATGCCTCGGGCCCTTTGCAACATGTTCACAGTGATTTGTGTGGTCCATTTTCTTCTCCTTCTTTTTCTGGGTGCAAACATTTCTTAACTTTCATTGATGACTTTTCTAGACGTACTTGGGTTTACTTTTTAAAACTTAAGAGCGAAGTTTTTGACAAGTTTTTGGCTTACAAGGCCCTTGTAGAAAAACAATATGGACTTCAAATTAAAAGGTTGAGAATAGATAATGGAGGAGAATATGTGAACAATAATTTTACAAGTTACTGCACTATATAGGGCATCCAAATGCAACACACTATTCCATATACACCACAACATAATGGTGTTTTTGAGAGAAATAACCACACATTAAAATAAATGGCTAATTTCATGATCCAATCTAAGAGATTAAGTCTAAAGTATTGGGTGGAAGCCATCAACTATGCAAATTACATAGTAAATAACACTCCCATAAAGATTCTTAAAAATATAACACTGGAAGAAGCTTGTACTAAAATTAAACCAAATGTAAGTCACTTCTGTGTATTTGGTAGTATGGCATGGGATCACATTCTTGATGAGAAAAGGAAAGCGTTGCAGCCTAAAAGTGATAAGTGTATATTTGTTGGTTATTCTAAAGATTTCAAAGGTTATAGGCTTCTTCAACCACATTGTAATGAAATTATTATTAGAAGAGATGTTAAATTTGATGAAAATATCTTGGCCTGTGAGCCTAATTCGACGTTTGTTCCTTCTTTGGCCTACGAGCCTAATTCGATGTTTGTTTCTTCTTCGGCCTGCGAGCCGTCTTCGACATTTGTGCCTTCTTCTGTTCTATTTTTTTCTTCAGATGACGATAGTGAGGATGAAAAACCACCTCCACTTTCTCACCTTCCTCCAGATGAGTCCTTTGAACCTGAACCAACACCATCTCTAGCTCCACCACTTCCTAGATGGGTCCACTCAACATGAGAAGCAGTTGGTGATCTTGTCGGTGATCCTTCATATTAGCATCAGACACATTCATAGTTCCAACGATCATCTTCTCTTTTGGCTCATGTTTCAAAGATTCATGATCCAAAAACATTTGCATAAGCTTCAGGTCATCTAGATTGGGAAACAACAATGAATGAAGAGTATCATACCTTTTCCAAAAGGAATAAAACTTGTCATATGTAAATGGTTCTACATAACTAAGTATGCATCATATGGAAGTGTTGAAATACACAAGGCTCGGTTAGTTTCCAAAGGATTTTCTCAAGTTGAAGGAATTGACTATAATGAAACCTTTCCCCCTATAGCCAAAATGAATTCCATCTTCCTTGTTCTTTCCCTTGTTGTCTCACATAAATGGGAGGTCCATCAGATGGATGTTAAATCCGTCTTCTTTCATGGATATTTGCAAGAATAAATCTGCATGGAACAACTTTCTGGTTGTGTCCAAAATGATTCTAGCCTTGTTTATGTAATGTACCCCAAATTTCCCAAATAAAAAAAAAATTGTAGGGGGCATTAATGTAACATCCCCAACCATCCATGTCGGGCCACGCTATGCCAGAGAACTCTTACTATTCTCTCTATGGAACATACTGTAACATACTCAACATATCTTCTGAGCTATGCCACACAAATTTTTCGAAGTGCATACAATTAAAATATACACACAGAGAACTCTTGCGGAAGCATTATATATAAAACGTAGACATAAAAATACATCTGTAAATACATGGATTCACATTGAAATAACAATAAAAATATACATGCAACATATACAGGAAGTACCCATAAAAATAAACACAGTTATAACTGCACATAGGATAACCCATAAAAATAAGCACGTAAATAACAATGTAGTATGTAAATGTATCACACAATTGGCACTTATCTTGGTAAGAATGTCATCAACTCTATGCATACCTTCCACGAACCTCCCAACCTTAGACCACAATGTTCATCACTCTCAACAGTGAGTCACCCCCGAGCTGGGACTAAACTCCACCCGGATAAAGTGAATTCTAACCTGGCTAAAGGCTCATAGACAACAGGAAAGACTCCGTCTGAGGTTCCAACTCAACCTAATAGCCTATAGTCCCTCATTCCCCACATGCCTATCCCACCCGGGAAGTGTGCCCCTTCTCCACTCAACAATCCTTTGGCTGCCCCACTTCCTTTCTGGGCTTCAACAACAGGTCGGACATGAAGTCTCAGAGAATTCTAGCTGCAGTTTAGCACCTTCAGGAAATCAATTCCCAAAAATTCTCTCACCCAGAGAATTGCTCACTGGCCTGACAACCCGCCTCTTCAATATTCCATGGGCCTGAAAACCCACTTCTTCAGTCCATCTCCCAAGCTAACCAGATACACCAACACAAAAATGGCTATGGATATAGGTTTAGGTACAGTCATGAAGATACAAAGGATAGTTCAATGGTGTGTGCATGCTCATGGATGATTGACTGGATGACTGAGTGATGGAAGGAATGATGGCAAGCATGTTGGAAAAGATGAGAAAATGAACTAAGTCCCCACAATATGTATGCATGTCTCCAACTTGACACTTGTCATGTTGGGAGCTACTTTGGCCCACTTGTCCCCAACTTTATAACTTAGGATAAAATATTTATCCATACTTTATATTCAAGAAATATTAATATAATATTCATTTTTGGCTTAATCTCCCTAGCTTAGCCCTTTTTCCTTAACTTTTAGGCCCCTCCCTTTCCCTAACCAGTGGAGTTTGGTCCCCCATCTCTTTTATCGTGGTCGGTCTAGGCGTAGCGATGTATTTTATATTAATTATGAGATATATACAAAAGTAGGTGCACTGACCTTTAACATCTAGGCTCTCTGGCCTAATCAAAACATAAGCATCCTAGCTTATAATAACTGGCTCACCAGCCTATAAAATGCAGCATATACACAAAAGGCTCCCTAGCCTCAAAATCATGTGCACTTAAGTTGTTGCGCACGGTATCAAAGAATGTGCACACTTCATCATTTTACTGTGCAGCACATGCATGCACTATGCCATGAAATGTGCATGCAAAATGATATCAAACAACTCACCAGCTTAAGTACATTTCCATTTACATTTACAACTAGGTTTGGCCTAGGGATATTTTACAATCCCCTCCCCTTATTTATGCACTGTCCTCAGTGCATCATGTACCCATATACACCAAAATTTTAAAAAACCTCAAAAAGATGCGGGTATTCTACCTGCATTGCATCCTTATGCTCCCAAGTAGTATCCTTAGAACAGTACCAGGTCCATTGGACCTTTACAAGCCCTATGGAACGATTTTGGAGTTGTTTGATTTTCCGGTCTAGAATGTGCACTGGATGCACTTGGAAAGCGCCTTCTTGCTCCACCTGGATCACATTCCAATCAATAACATGGTTAACATCAGGTATATATTTCTTGATCAATGATACATGGAATACATTCTGAACATACATAGATGTAGACAATACAATCATATAAGCTACTGGACCAATCCTCTCTAGGATTTCAAACGACCCACAATAGCGAGCTGCCAACTTTGAACAATTACTCAATTTCAGGGAACTTCTGTTGGCCTTCACTTTCAAAAATACATGATCACCCACTTTAAATTCCCTGTGAGTTCTGCCCTTATCAACATAGATTTTCTTCCTGCCTTGGGAAACCTTTAAATTTTGTTTTATTTTAATCATTTCCTCCTCCATTTCCCTGAGAAAATATGGCCCAACCACTGCTCTGTCTGTTGGGTTATCCCAACTTACTGGTGTGTTGCACTTTCTGCCATAAAGTACCTCAAATGAGCTCATCTTTAGAGATGCTTGGTACCTATTGTTATAAGCAAACTCTACCAAGTGTAGGTAGTCTTCCCATTTTGATGGTTTATCCATCACATACATCCTCAACATATCTTCAATCACTTGATTCACCCTCTCTATTTGTCCATCTGATTCTGGATGATAAGTTGTACTAAAATTCAAATTTGTTCCAAATCCATTAAATAATCCCTTCCAAAATTTTGAGGTAAATTTTGGATCTCTGTCAGACACAATTGTCTTGGGTATGCCATGTAATCTGACAATTTTCTTCATATAAACATCAACGATGTTCGCTTCCTTGTGAGTGAGTTTAACTGGTATAAAATGGGCATATTTAGTAAGCTTATCCACCACTACCATGATAGAATCACGTTGCTTGTTTGTTCTGGGAAGTTTGGTGATGAAATCCATTGTTACAACTTCCCATTTCCACTCAGGAATGGGTAATGGTTGTTGTTACACATTATTTTCGTCACCCCTATGATCGTTAATGATGTAAACCTATCCTTTGTCTTTAGAAGGATCAATAGCCTGAATTCTTGAAGAAAGAAGGGAGAAGAACTTTCCCTGAGAGAAGAAGTTGTATTTTCCTTTGTAAAAACCCTATTTTGAAGGATTTTCGCAGGTTGCTCTATACATAGGGTGCGGAAATTCCTGGTTTCTGCAGGCTACACTATAGCCAGGGTGAGGAAATTCCTTGTTTCCGCAGGCTTCACTATAGCCAGGGTGAGGAAATTTTTGGTTTTCATAGGCTGCACTATAGCTAGGGTGATTAAATTCCTGGTTTCCATAGCCTGCACTATAGCTAGGGTGCGAAAATCCCTGTACGTGGGAAAAACGAGCATCTTCTCGATGCTTCTAGAAGGAGAAGCTTCTATGGTGAGGTTGCCTCTAAACGGTTTGGGTCTTACTCACTTTCATGATTTAGTGGGATTATCCTAACCTCCTCACCTTATCCTCTTTAACTTATAAAAGGAGAGGATCTCTCATGGAGAAAGTTAGTTGGATTTGGCTTGGAATTATTAGCTTGGTTAGAGTGGCTTTGAGATTTTCTTTTGTCAATATAGATGTCAGATCTATAGTTTCATAATTCTTGGATCAGAAGTGTGTGGGAAGCAAGGAACTATTGGAAGGAACCTTACAACATCAAGGCATCTAGTTGTAATCTTTCTCTAGTTGTAATCTTTCTTCCTATTATTTAATATAATACAATGACATGTTTCTTTCCCATAGAATTATCTTTATTTTATTGCATAATTCTTTGATCATATGCATAGGTTGTCATTGAATATACTTCTACTTCTTTCACTTTGGTTGGTTTGTGTCTTAGTGTAAGATCAATATCACAAGAGCACCGGAGCGAAACAGGAACAACAAAGATATAAGGAAGTGATATCTAAAGGTATGTCATCTATTCCTTCTTTGGTAGTAGATTCAATGGTAACAACTTAGGGAAAGCATCATGTCCTATCCTGTTTTGTTCTAGATTCAGGTGGATCTAGGTAGATTAGTTTATGTCCACATTTACCAGTTTATCCTACAACAAAACTGGCGACACTACTAAGGAACAAATTGTTTTCCTAGTTTTCCTTGATTTCTTGCTTTGATTGCTTGGTTTCTGTTTTCTGAGTCACTCGGAGATCCAACTTGACTCTCTGACTCTTAAACTTCACTCGAAAACCTTCTTAATTTTTATTTTTTTCCATTTTTGTTTGATTTCCGCACCTTTCCTTGAGGAACAGTGCAACGACTTAGGATTTTCGCATCCTACCTGTTTAGACCAGTGTGGAAAATCTGCACCCTACCCATTTCTGGCCTGCGACGATCAAGGATTTCCGCACTGTGCTAGTCTTCTAGCCTGGGGAAATTGTGAAAAATTTTGTTTTTGGTGGTTTTCCCTGCCCAGATCTGTGATATGGTTCTGGGGTGATTTGTTGGGTCTTATTACAATCTGCTTGACAAAATTTTGATCTGATTTCAGCCATCTTTTCCTTATTTTTTCTTTGTTTGCTTTTGAAATATTTGATCTCTTCCTTTCGGTGTATTTCTGTTACAAAGCATTGTTTTTCTTTAGAATTGTTCGGTGAAAGAACTTCTTTTTCTTTTATTGAATAATTTGTGTTAAAAGAGAAAATTTGTTTGGGTTTCTTTGTTTTATATAGATCTGTTATTGCTTTTAGCTATCTTTAAAACAAAATTTTTTAATTTCTTTCTTTATATTAGATTTGGGGTATCCTTGCATTTGATTTCTTGAAGATATTGATATCGAAAAGTTTAATAAAATTTTGGGATATTGTGCATATGGGAATGATAAATGTTTTTTCCTTCTCGTAGCATAGCTTTCATCGAAATAAAAAGATTGCATCTTCGACTCTTTGCATAACTTTCGAGTCAGTCAAAACACCATATTGTCCATGCCATTTTCCTTTTGAGTAACAACAACCTTAAAAATAAAGAGCTTATAAAAATTGATTAGACATTTTTATATTTTTTCGGTTGCAAACCTACATTGGATTAGTTGTAGGGCTTTGGAATAGGTGTGAAAGATAACTTTCCAAAGCTATAAACAAACATAGAATCTTGCGTTAGGGAGCGGTGAAATCCACTTATTACATTTTGTCCTGGGAAGCCCTTCTAACACAAGGGTCAATCACGAGGTCGCATTGAGACTGATATAGTTACTCACCCTGCTTTGTTGGTCTTGGTGTAGAGATTGCGCATATTATGGGGGTCTCTTGAAGGTATACCCACAATGATGAATGGAAGCATTTCAAGTTAATTTCGGGCTAGATACCCTACCCTTGCGCGTGGATCGGACTGACGACTGTTTCTCCAGGAATCACTATTGTATTTGGTAACCTTAGTGGCCTATATCTTTAGGGTCTTTACACGAGGTGACTGTGGAGGGGCAAGTCTTCATGGTATCTGGAATCGATGTTGGCCAAACTCACTCAGGCTCCTTGGAGGGTATACCCACGATTATGTGTGGGAGCTTGCACCAGGGTGTAATTCTGTTAACTAGGTCGTCAACATAACTTTTCCACCCACTTTATCTCATACCCTTCTTACATTGTTCTGGTGACGTTGGATTTCATCACTAACTAGTGTGTTCATTGTGAGTAGGTTTTGTTTGTTTGCTTGCTTCCTAGATTATTAGTGTGTGTTGTTTGTTTTCCTTAGTCTACTCTAGATTGGATTTTTGTTTTGTTGGCGTCAGTTCCTGAAATGACCAAAGAAGGAACCCTTTCCCCAGGGGAACCTTTTGTTTTTCCTTCTTATGGAAACATTGGTCCTCCTCACATTGCTATTTTGAGCCTTCAAGGTCTCACGATTGGATTGTCGGTGTGGTTGTTTTCCACTCAGGTAATCCTGAATGCAGTGAGTGCTTCGTTTGTAAGCACTTCCCCCCAAGAACATCAACCTCATGTTGATCCTTCGCCTTCTTCACTAGTAAGATCTTCTTTACCTTCTTCGCTTGCAAGGTATTCTTCTGTTTCATCTTCTTTGCCGAGTGAAAGCTCTGAAGCTAGTAACCTGGTGAATAAGAAGACAAAGAAAATGAAGAATAAGAAGAAGAAAAATAAGCAAGGTTCCAAACTTCCAACCACTTCCAGACATGTTGGAAAACAACCAGTTACTGATAATCGTGCTGGGAGTGTTGATGATACCAAGATCATCCAAACAACCCGTAAGCCCAAGTACCCTTGTAGGCTTTCTAAGGGTATCCATCTTATTAAGGATTTCCCTGGTCTATCCAAGGTTATAGAAGAATGGTTTCCGTGCCCTCGCCAACCCATGTCGTCATCCTCTGAAAAACATGCTGATGACCTCCCATCAACTTGTCAAGATACCATTGGGAAGAAGAAAAGTAGAGTCAAGTTCCCATGTATGTTATGCTAAGGGAGTGATCTAAATCACCTTTGCCCTTGTATGGACGAAGCCTCTAAATTACTGGAAGACATGACTATTTCACAGTCCCAACTTCCAGTTGTTTATCACAAGCTTACTCTTGACCCACCTATAGTTGATGGAATGATCAATCCGGCCCCTTCATCAATCAGTCTGGTTGATCATGTAGTCAATATGGTCATGTCCTTAGTTGAACCAGTTGAAAAAGTGGTTGATCCGATCCCATCCTCGGTCAACCCCACTCTCCCGCCAGAGAGTGAAACCCAAGCAGTCGATCCCTTTCCACCCGTCGACCCCATTCTCCCCTTGGAGAATGAAACCCAAGTGGTTGATTTGATCTCGTCATTGGTCAATCCTACTCTCCCGATAGAGAGTAAACCAGATACTGCCCACATTTTTCTTGTTGATACAAAATCTACCGTGTCGGGAGGCATTCCTCCTTCTCCCGTGGAACCTCCTCCAGGTAATGAGGCCATCCTTTTTAATTGGGGTGTGCTAACTGGACCTCATCTTCCCTCTTAGATTCCTTTCCAGATTACAGTACAGGTTTGTGGTCGGGACGTTCCTCAGATGCTAATAGTTGAAGGTGCGTCTGTTAGTATTTTGTCCTCTATTGCTTGGAAAGCTTTGGGTTGTCTGCAACTTGCGTTGATTACGCAGAATCTGCTAGCTTTTAATAGAATAACCAATCAACCTTTAGGGACCCTTCCTCAGTTTCCTATAACTTTGAGCAGGAAAACTGTCTTTATTGATGTTATGGTAGTCCAAGACCCCTTGAATTTCTCTTTACTCCTTGGGCGAGATTATTTCTATGCCATGAAAGCTATTGTGTCCACTCTTTTTCATGTGATATCTTTCCCTCACGATGGAAGAATTGTGACTATTGATCAACTTTCATTCATCGGTTCTGACAGGATGACCTCCCTAAATGGTTCTTATGTGCAGACAATATCACCCCTGCCACAGGTCAATTATGTGGCGTTGTCTCCCATGCCTTCAGTTGTTGATGAAGATATGCCTCTTACTATACGCTCAATATATTATGACTTGGATCCAGTAGTTGACATGGTGATATCTTCGGTAGGGCTATTGGAGCTTGACCTCCTTACCCCTATCGCGACCCTCAACATGTGTTCCTTCCAGAGTGTGTTTCTTTCGTCAAATGAAGATATCTTGGAGGCCATGATCGAGTTTTGTCCCTTTACATGGTGTCCTTCCAGACAACTATGCTCTTGGAAGTTGTGATCTAGAAACCAGCCTTGAGCATGGTTTTCTTATTTCAAGCTCGTTAAAAAATGAAACCAGTTGTGAGGATAGTTTTCGCGTCTCTGTAGCAACCTCTTTAAAAAATAAAACAAAGGTTACGAGCACAGTTCTTGTTTCTGTGTTAAGCTAGTTAAAAAATGAAACAAAGGTCTGAGGATTGAACCTAGATTCTCGAGCATAGTTCTTATCCCGTGTCAAGCTTGTTAAAACATGAACAACTTCCCCTTCTTTGTTGAGTCAAGTCCTCCATCTAGTATTTGAAGCTTCCTTTCCTCCACCTTTGCAGTTGGACGAAACGAAGCTTGGGGGGAAATGCTTCTAGCCTCTAGACCTCATGCTGAAGTTGAGCCACTAGATTCTTAAGTTGGGGGCTAAGTACTAACCATGCGTTGGGAAGTCACAAGCATAGTTTTCTATGGTTCAAGCTTTTGTAAAAATGAAACTAGCTACCTCGAGCATAGTTTCCTCTGGTTCAAGCTTGTGTAAAAATGAAACCAGGCCCAAGCATAGTTTTTTTTTGTTTTAAAGCTTGCGTAAAAATGAAAACAATCTCGAGCTTAGTCTTTGTTCTTTCTCATGCTCGTAAATACGTGAGAATAAGTTACCGAGCTTAGTCTTTGTTCTTTCTCATGCTCGTAAATACGTAAGAATAAGTTACCGAGCTTAGTATTTGTTCTTTCTCGTGATCGTAAATACATGAGAATGTAACCGAGTATACTTTTATCACTTTTTCAGACTCGCGAAGGTTACACGAAAAAGGAACCACCTAGAGTTCCCTTTAAGCTCTTTTTAGACTCTCTAAACATGAAAAGATTTCCGAGCGACCTTGTTCTTTTCAGGCTCGTTAAAGTATTTGAATAAAATGTTTGTTGAGCGATATTTTATCTCTTTTTCGATCTCATCGGACTACTTTACGAAAATTGAACTCAGAGAGTTCTCTTTAAGTTTTTTTAAGACTCTATAAACATGAAAAACCCCAGAGTTTTCTATCTTTGGACTCATTAAACAAACATCGAAAGGCCCATATGGGACCAAACCACTCCTTATTAGGGTTCTTTAAATATACTCTGAATGACTCATCTGAAGGATGAGCTTACAGTTCAATCATATGTTATCCTCCTCAAGCTTGTGTAAAAATAAAAAAGGTACTCGCCAGAAATGGTGGGGGAAAAATTGGGAAAGAAATGTGTCTAAACCTGTATTCCATGGAAGAGTCACCTTTGAACATGACACCCTTTCACTTTCTTTGTGTCTAGGTTGGGAAAATATACTTGTCTCTTGATCATACTCATTTATAAGATTACAAATCAGTCTGTGATTCCTATTGTTGAGTCAATGTTTCCAAGACAATTGTCGTGTCGTCAATATGTTCAAAGAGAAGTTCAACCCAGAAATCCTTCTATTGCGTTAGCTATTTCTGTAGTCCTTAAGCCTTCTATTGCATCGGCCATCCCTGAGTCAGTTCTGAATCACTTGTTACTCTAATCTACTTAAAATCTTGTTACGCATTTCATGTCATTGATGTGGGATACATTAAGGCCCTCATGTGAAGAGCATTTTCCTGTCGACTTCAACTCATTATCCAGGAATTAGACTTAGAAACTAATTGGTACCTTGGAACTTGCATGCCTCAATGACAGGTTTCCTCGCTTTCGACAATGGGTTTTCATTATTGACCCCTTATCGGAAGATTCCGTCGAGTGTTCGAACTCAACTCATTAATTCACATTCATTGGATTGTACTAGAGTACCTTGGGAGCCATTGACATTAATGTTGATTTCCCTCGCACTTGTTAATGATATACACTAATGACCGGTAATCAGGTGGTTTCTACCATGTTTGAATTAAGCACCTATAATCAGATGGCTAGATTCGTACTATAGAGTGGTAGAGATGAAGACCCTGGATCTTTTCTGACAGATTCAGGTTGCGTTGGAGTATATTTAGTTTGTATTGTTGCATATATCCACATTGTATGTCTCGTGGCTATGTTCAAATTTGAGTCTTTAACACATAAATCCACAGTGTATTTTTGCTAGCTATGTTCAGATTTGAGTCATAATGACATGGATCCACAGTGTATTTTTGCTGGCTATGTTCAGATCTGAGTCATAATGACATGGATCCATAGTGTATGTTTGGTGTCCATGACCTATATTACTTGACATGTATCTTCACATGTCGACATTTATACTTTGATTCATTTGTATTCTGAGTATGGGAATGCCTACCTCAGTGATGATATATGATTGTACTGTATTTCCTTGTTTGTTGACAGGTTTCCAACCGATTGTTTCCTGTTCCCTACACACACTCGACAAAGTATTTCAGCTATCACTCTGTTCTAACTTCATACTTTGGGGGGCTCTCTGTTACACATTATTTTCATCATCCATATGACCGTTAATGATGTAAACCTATCCTTTGTCTTTAGAAGGATCAATAGCCTAAATTCCTGAAGAAAGAAGGGAGAAAAACTTTCCCTGAGAGAAGAAGTTGTATTTTCCTTTGTAAAAACCCTATTTTGGAGGATTTCTGCAGGTTGCTCTATATACAAGGTGCGAAAATTCCTGGTTTCCGGAAGCTACACTATAGCGAGGGTGAGGAAATTCTTGGTTTTCGTAGGCTGCACTATAGCCAGGGTAAGTAAATTCTTGGTTTTCGTAGGCTGCACTATAGCCAGGGTGAGGAAATTCCTTGTTTCCGTAAGCTGCACTATAGCTAGGGTGCAGAAATTCATGTACGTGGGAAAAATGAGCATCTTCTCGATGCTTCTAGAAGGAGAAGCTTCTATGGCGAGGTGGCCTCTTAATGGTTTGGATCTTACTCACTTTCATGATTTATTGGGATCATCATAACCTCGTCACCTTATCCTCTTCAACTTATAAAAGGAAAGGAGCTCTCATGGATAAAGTTAGTTGGATTTTGCTTAGAATTATTAGCTTGGTTAGAGTGGCTTTGAGGTTTGATTTTGTCAAGATATATGTCAGATTTGTAGTTTCAGAATTCTTGGATCAGAAGTGTGTGGGAAGCAAGGAACTGTTAGAAGGAACCTTACAACATCAAGGCATCCGGTTGTAATCTTTCTTCCTATTATTTAATATAATACAGTGACATGTTTCTTTCCCATATAATTATCTTTAGTTTATTGCATATTTCCTTGATCATATGCATAGGTTGTCATTGGATATACTTCTACTGCTTTCACTTTGGTTGATTTGTGTCTCACTGTAGGATCAGTATCACAAGAGAACTGGAGTGAAATAAGAACAACAAAGATATAAGGAAGCAATATCTAAAGGTATGTCATATATTCTTTCTTTGGTAGTAGATTCAATGGTAACAACTTAGGGAAAGCGTCATGTCCTGTCTTGTTTTGTTCTAGATCTAGGGAGATTAGTTTATGTCTGCATTTACCGATTTATCCTACAACAGTTGTAGAAAACCAGTTGGGTGTCTATTCTCAGTCTTTACTTTTTGACATTCCAAACATCTGGCAATAAAATCAATAACCTCTTTCTTCATGCTTGGCCAATAATATTGGCTTTTGACAACTGCAATAGTTTTCTGATATCCCGGGTGCCCATCATAAGGTACATTATGCATTTCTCTCAATATCAGATTTTTCAATTCATGAGAATTTGGTACATAAATTCTTCCCCTGTACATGCGAATTCCATCATTATCTAGCTTGTATTCCTCAATTTTTTGCTGCAAAATACCTTGCTATAATTTTGTCACTAATTCCTTGTATTGCAAATCTGATTTGGCAACTTCTAAAATTCTAGGTTTTAAATATGATTGGTACATGCTAATTGTTGTAGCATGCATTTCATGCACTCTTCTATTGAGTGCATCAACCACTTTGTTCTCTTTCCCCTTGATATGGTTTATATCAAAGTCATATTCACTTAGAAACTCTAACCATCTGCTTTCCTAGCATTTAGAGTTGGTTGATCAAATAAATATTTCAAATCATTATGGTCTGTACTTAGCTCAAATCTTTTCCCCATGAGGTAGTGTCTCTATTTTCTCAAGGCGTGCACTATGGCTGCCAACTTCAAATCATGAGTGGCATAGTGTCTTTCATGTTCCTTCAACTTCCTTGATTCATAACATATAACAAACCCATTTTGACTGAGGACTCCACCAAGTCCTTCTTTACATGCATCTATGCATACAATGAAGTATTCATTTGGGTCTGCAATCCTTAGTATTGGATCACTTGTTAATAATTGTTTCAAGTGTTGGAAACTCTTTTCACAATCCATTGTCCATTGAAACTTCACACCCTTTATTTGCAAGGAAGTGATTGGGTGTGAAATATGTGAAAATCCTTCAATAAATCTCCTATAGTAGCCTGCAAGGCCCATGAATGATCTCACATCTATCACATTCTTTGGCATTTCCCATTCTCTAATGGCTTCTATCTTCTCAAGATCCATTGCTATCCCATCCTTTGAAATGATATGCCCCAAATAATGAATTTGTTTCTGATAAAATGAGCACTTGCTCAATTTGGCATGCAACTGATGATCCCTTAATACTTGCAACACCTTCCTCAAATAATGTTCATGCTCTTCTTATGACTTGGAATATATAAGAATGTCATCCAAAAAGACAATGAAAAACTTGTCTAAATATTCTCGGAAAACACCATTCATTAAAGACATGAAAACAACTGGTGCATTTGACAACCCAAATGGCACCACTGTGAACTCNAAACCCATTTTGACTGAGGACTCCACCAAGTCCTTCTTTACATGCATCTATGCATACAATGAAGTATTCATTTGGGTCTGCAATCCTTAGTATTGGATCACTTGTTAATAATTGTTTCAAGTGTTGGAAACTCTTTTCACAATCCATTGTCCATTGAAACTTCACACCCTTTATTTGCAAGGAAGTGATTGGGTGTGAAATATGTGAAAATCCTTCAATAAATCTCCTATAGTAGCCTGCAAGGCCCATGAATGATCTCACATCTATCACATTCTTTGGCATTTCCCATTCTCTAATGGCTTCTATCTTCTCAAGATCCATTGCTATCCCATCCTTTGAAATGATATGCCCCAAATAATGAATTTGTTTCTGATAAAATGAGCACTTGCTCAATTTGGCATGCAACTGATGATCCCTTAATACTTGCAACACCTTCCTCAAATAATGTTCATGCTCTTCTTATGACTTGGAATATATAAGAATGTCATCCAAAAAGACAATGAAAAACTTGTCTAAATATTCTCGGAAAACACCATTCATTAAAGACATGAAAACAACTGGTGCATTTGACAACCCAAATGGCACCACTGTGAACTCATAATGCCCATACCTTATCCTGAATTCGGTCTTGCTGATATCTTCCTCTTTAATCCTCACCTGATGGTATCCTGACTCGAGATCTATCTTTGAAAAGATCTTTGCATCCTTCAATTGATCAAAAAGATCATCAATCCTTCGCAGAGGATACTTTTTCTTAATAGTCACTTTATTCAACTGTCTGAAATCAATGCACAACCTTAATGTTCCATATTTCTTCTTCACGAACAAGACTGGGGCACCCCAAGGTGACACACTTGGGCATATATACCCCTTCTTCAAAATCTCTTCAAGTTGCATTTGCAACTCCTTCAGCTCTGATGTACTCATTCTGTAAGGAGTCTTTGACACTAGAGTTGCTCCAGGCATTAAATTAATAGATAAATCAATATCTCTCTTTGGGGGTAGTCCTGATACCTCCTTGAACAATCTTCAAAATCTTCCAGGATTGCATAATCTTCCAAATTTGGCACCTTATCTTTAGGTGTCTCTTCCATATGTGCTGCAAATATTTGACACCCTTTTCTATAACATTTCTTCAACTGCAATGCTGAAATTTCTCAAATGGTTACCGCCCTGGGAATTCCCTACACCTTCCTTAGGGTCCCTTCCTCATCCAAGCAAGTAAATGCCTTGTTATGATAGTCTATGATGGCATGATGTTGGTCCAACCGATCCATCCTAATTAGATAGTCATAGGAACATAAAGGCAAGAGTTTCAAATCTTCTCTGGTGTTCAATTCATTCATGTCCATAAGACACGACTTAACCATCTCATTAAATTTCTTTTGGCTCCTATAGCCAACTACACCAACCAAGATTTCCCATGCTTGATTCTTGGAAAATGAAAACTTTCCACCATCTTAGGATCTATATAACTATGACTAGCTCCTGAATCAATTAAAAAATCAATGGTTTGGTTGTTGATCATACCTTCCACTTCAATCATATGTGACTGATAATATGCTTTCTTGTTGTCCAGGGCTGCATAGATCGTTGGTACATTTTTTCCCATGTCCTCCACTCTTTCAGCTTCCTGTACATTGTGAATAGTTCTCACTTTTTCACCTCTGTGAGGACAATCTCTAAACATGTGATATCATGTACAACCCCAACATTGAATAGGTGGTTGCCTTGGCCTTTGACCCCCTGTCTCAATCATTCTGGGTTCTCTAAGAGTTTGTTGTCCCTGTGGATTATTTCCGAAGAATGGTGGCTTAGATCCCTTCTTCCTCTGATCCACCTTGAATTTCTTTTTGTCTTCCCAAGATTTTTGGAAAGTTGGCCTTGCTTTTTGTTGATCATATAGGCACTTATCTTTCCTTATGGTCTCCTCCAATGTCTTGGAATCATCATACTGTATTTTTTCACTGATAAAGGATGGCAATCCACTCAAATACCTTTGAATTTTAACTGTCTCATCCTTGATGAAAGAGACATACTTCAACAGTTCTAAAAACCTTCTTTCATATTCATCAATGGTCATACTCCCCAGCTTGAGTTTGAAGAACTCTTTCATTTTCTTGTCATAATATCTCTTAGTCAAGTATCTCTTCTCAAAATACTTCTTGAATTCCCTCCAAGTAACACTTGTATCTTTATTGTGTTGCAACTGCACAAGTTAATCCCACCACATGGTTGCCTTTCACTTGAGTTGATAGATAGCAATTCTACCTTCTGCATGAGAAGAATAATTATGCAATTGAAAATACTTTCTCATGCCCAACAACCATGCTTCTGCATCTTCATCCTTCTTGTGCTCACCATCAAATGTAGGAAGTTTGATTTGTTTCATTTCTCCTCGTCGGTCATCCACCCCAGACCTCTTATGCTTTCTGACAGGGGATGGACTTGAGATTATATGTGATCTCTTATTGGAATGCCTCGGGGAGTGATGGTGATTTCTTCTAACACTTATGGCTCTTGTTTTCTCATCAGGTGGCCTGTGACTTCCAGATTTGCTTGAGCCACTCTCCTTATCCAATTTATTTTCTATTCTATTCAATCTCTGCAATAACTTCATGTTGAATTCATCCTTTTTCTTCTTGGCTCTCACAATCCTTTCATTATCAGTCTTATGACTTTGGACATTCTTCTGCAAATTTTTAATGGTCTCTACCATGCTCATGTTTTCATCTCTTCCTTCTCCATGTCCATTGGAGTGTGTTCCTTCAATGCACATCCATCCCTCTAATCTCATCCTACTGACTGTAAGTACCTTGTGCCTCTTCCATTACTATGGACTATTATGCTGATCTTGAAATGATCTAATTGTTGTTAACTCTGCAAAATGTGCAGCCAACAAAACTTTGTCAGGCTAACTGTTTCAACAATTTCATGAAAATATGAACCATTTTGGTTCAATAATATATATCAGAATTATTTCTTCTGATTTCCTGGAAAATTGAATTCTCCGATCAATTTTCTGGGTGGATATATATATTCCACTTTCCAACACCTACTCCCATGCTCAATTCAGAGTCTTGAGCAGAAAGTTATGGTTATTTGAGAATTTCTTATTAACTTTTATGTTCACACTTCAAGTAGGCGCAATTCTACGCTGTAATTATGAATTTTTTTGCACCTACTCCATTGTATTTTTCATAGGACCTAAATTGGGTTTCCTCATATACATATTATGAACACTCTGTCCAATTTTCATCTCTTTTTGGGTTCTTGGCTGCTAGTTACAACCTGCTGAAGTTCTAGGCCAAAATACCATATTGTAATTGATATGCTACAGGTACCTTCTTTTCCATATTAAACACTTTTAACATGACCATAAATTTAATTCATCTCTTGGAATGTCTTATATGGTTTAATATATTTCCATTGACTGCTCCTGCGCCTCAATCTGATTCCAGAGAAGAAAGTTATGGCTCTTTGAAGTTAGTTGGGTCTTAAAATTTACCCTTCACTGTTTGTACTGTAACTTTCTCGTAAAAGCTCTGTTTGACAAACAAATTACACCATTAGAAAGCTCTCTCCGAGCTATTTTATTTGAGCACACTCTGTTTTCATGGGTTTTGCGATGCTAAAAACGCTCTTAAGGGCCTCAAAAACACGCTGCAAACAAATAACGTTCAAATAATATAAAATGTCGCAGAAAATCATTGGGTTTCTATTGTTGTTCACCCTTCAAACGACTTCGCGCACACAAATTTCAACCTGTAACCCATATTTACCCCGCGCAGCAAAAACACAAGATAAATCGTGCTTTGTGCACTTTAAAACCATTGTGTACCACTCCTATGTTGCGCCAATAACTTGCGCGCACTACTTTAATGTCGTGCACCAATATCTACCACGCACAGTTTTGGTTCTTGCACTATTACGTGTTGCGAGCAGTTTTTGTATCATGTGTTGATATTCTGCGTACATTGTACTCTATGCGCTGCACCATGCTAGAGTTTAGTATGTCTCCACCGTGCACCAAAACTTTGTGAGCACCACTAACTAAACTATCGCGCGACAACATATACCCACATTGCGTGTGCACCAACAAAAATCCTCTGCGCTCCGCCAACACTATGCACAACACATGTTTCATTATTATGTGTGTGCAGACCGTGCAATGCTAAATTTATCGCTCAGTCCTGTACACTAATATTTCCCCGCGCGACGCTGAAATTTAGCGCGCACACCCGCACACTGTCATTTTCCACGTGGCACCGAAATTTAGCACAGTGCCGAATTTTACTTATCAAAAGATTTTCATTGCGCATCATGCATTTTTAGTGCACCCACCTGTGCACATTCATTTTTATACGCATTCATTCCTTGTGAATTCCGCTGCAGAAATTGGGGCTTTTGCTTAACTTTTTCCCCAATTTACCATAGACATTCTGCAACTATGAAATTTGTTCAATTTCACCCTGATAACACTAGTTCAACCTATGCAAAAACAAATCGTTGTAAGTTGACATTTCTGGAACGAATTTACCCAAAATCAATTCATGAATTGAGAATTTTAATTATAAAACTCCCTCCAACTGTCATGGCTTCATTGTAACTTTAAATTCGACTAATTCCAAGTCTGAATTTGATAGAACAGATATCAAATCGGAAATATATCATCACTTGGCCGAATTTCTCGATTTTCCCATGAATTTAACAACATAAATTGGGGTTTTTTTTCCAAATCCACACAATTGCTATTACTTTTTACCACAGACATTCTGTAATTCGAAATTTTCCCACTTCGAAATAAATCCTCCATGACATTTCGCTTCAACTCAACTTTCTCGGCCCATCCAGAATCAGTGTTGAAAATTGAAGCTCTGATGCCATTTGTAACATCCCCGGACATCCATGCCGAGCCACACTACGCCAGAGAACTCTTACTGTTCTCTCTGCAGAATATGTTGTAACATACCCAACATATCTTCTGAGTTATGCCACATAAATTTTTCGAACTGCATGCAATTAAAATATACACACACAAAACTCTTGCGGAAGCATTATATATAAAACGTAGACATACAAATACATATGTTTATTTTTATGGGTATTTCTTGTATATGCTGCATTCTAGATTATAATAACTAGCTCCCAACCTTATAATAACAGACCTTCCATGAACCTCCCAGCCTTAGACCACACTATTCATCACTCTCAACAATGAGTCACCCCTGAGGTGGGACTAAACTCTACCGGGGTAAAGGGATTCCTAACCAGGCTAAAGACTCATAGACAAAAGGAAAGACGCTGTCTCAGGTGCCAACTCAAACTAACAGCCTACAGTCCCTCATTCCCCACATGCATGTCCCATCCATGAAGTGTGCCTCTTCTCTGCTCAACAGTCCTTTGATTTCCCCACTTCCTTTCCGGGCTTCAGCAACAGGCCGAATAGGAAGTCTCAGAGCAATGTAGCTGCAGTTTAGCACGTTTAGGAAATCAATTCCCAACAATTCTCTCACCCAGATAATTTCTCACGGGCCTAAAAAACCACCTCTTCAATATCCCACGGGCCTGACAACCCACTTCTTCAGTCCATCTCCCAAGCTAACCAACTACACCAACACAAAAATGTCTATGGATACGGGTTTAGGTACAGTCATGAAGATGCAAAGGATGTGTCAATTGTGTGTGCATGTTCATGGATGGATGAATGAATGACTGCATGATGGAAGGAATGATGGCAAGAATGTTGGAAAAGATGGGAAAAAGAACTAAGTCCCCACAATATGTATGCATGTCCCCAATTTGACACTTGTCATGTTGGGAGCTACTTTGGCCCATTTGTCCCCAACTTTAGAACTTAGGATAAAATAATTATCCATACTTTATATTTAAGAAATATTAATACAATATTCCTTTTTGGCTTAAGCTCCCTAGCTTATCCTTTTTCCTTAACTTTTAGACCCCTTCCTTTCCCTAAGGAGTGGAGTTTAGTCCCCCATCTCTTTTATCGTGGTCGGTCTGCACGCAACGATGTATTTTATATTAATTATGAGATATATACAAAAGTAGGCGCACTGGCCTTTAACATCTAGGATCTCCTGCCTAATCAAAACATAAGAATTCTAGCTTATAATAACTAGCTCACCAACCAATAAAATGCAACAAATATGCAAAAGGCTCCCTAGCCTCAAAACCGCACGCACTTAAGTTGTTGCGCGTGGTATCCAAGAATGTGCACACTTCATCATTTTACTACTCAGTACATGCACACACTATGCCATGAAATGTGCATACAAAATCATATCAAACAACTCACCAGCTTAAGTACATTTCCATTTACATTTACAACTGGGTTCGTCCTAGGGATATTATAATTAAAGTCCCTTGAATCTCGAACATTGTTTTGCGACACCGAGATAATCCATTATATATATCTTATTCCTTTAAAGTATGCATAACAATTATACTTTTGGTCATCATACCTCTTAAAGGTCGAAGGAGATTTAAATTCCACTTGTCTCTTACTGTTATATTTCATTATAGCGTCACTATTGGATTAGAATCATACACTTATTTGTATTGAAGAAAATTGTGACCATGACTGTCATATCCCTTAGAATAACCACCATGTCTATGTCAAGACATGCTATCCATATTACATTGTGAAATATACTATTATTAATCATATATTGTCCACTTCTACATAGTCTCCTAGCTCCGATAAACAATACAAACTATCATATGGACTATCCATAACAATAACACTATCCATAATAATATATCGTTTATCATATAGATACCATAACAATATATTGTTTATCATATAGAATATCATATAGATACCATAACAATCTATTGTTTATCATATAGTCTATCCATAACAATATATCGTTTTAACAATAGCACAGTGAACATATATCTATACATAACACATTTTTTACCATAGCATAGTGAACATATACCTATACCTAACATTGGTAATCCCTACCCGACTATTAACATAGTTTTTTCGTTCTAGGGTTCGACTATTAACATGACTAAACAATTAAGTGGTTCAAAAACCGTTTTAGGTGGATGACAGGTCGGGTCTTGTAGGCATTTACTCCTGTCTTGGTTCATTAATGGTGAAGCCTATGTTGTACCTTCCAGGCTGACACTTAGGTGAACACACCCAATGCAGACTCAACATCTCCTAGACTTCACATAGCAGAGGTAAGGGTGCGTATGAACTTCTTTTACTCCTCTAGCGAGGACCTCGAGGTAAAATTCGTTCATCATTCCTACCCACTTTAGTCTTGTAACACAAATTTGTCTTTGCATTGTAATATGACGGGTACATTTCATGAGGATCGGCTCTTGTGAGCGATGGAAAGAGGCAACTTATACCCAAGGTTCTCTATGCGCAAAGGTGAGTAAACGATTATGTTGCTCATGTTCTCTATGAGGGTTATTTCGTAATGTATTCTCTGTTTGGTGAAAATGTAATTAGTTGAGAGCTCAAAGTAATAGACCTCATGTTTTCCTTTCTCTGTTTTAGGGTTGACAGTTGTGGCTCTATATGCATTTTCTTCGCAGGATTTCCACCAGGTTTATGGTTCCATTTATAAGTTAGAAGAAACACCTTGAGACTTAACGCTTGGGTTTGAGGGTTACTGTATTTTCTCCTAGTTGGTTGTCAGTCTACAAGCTTATATTCGTTTGTGGTCCCTTCCCAGTCAGACGGTGGCCCGAATCGTTAATATAAAAATTGAATGCTCTGGTCTTTATCATTTTCTTTTATTCACCGTTCATTTCACTGGTATTCTTATACTCTGGAAGTCATCCAAAGATCCCAAAACTTGCTATGCTGGTTGATGTTATTCAGCCTTGACTGTGGTTGAACTCTGTAGGAAAGTTTCGTATTTACATTATGTGTATATAAATAGCAGTATTAACATGATTTTTTTCGTTGAAACAACATTTGCTTGTATCTTCTGGTTGTAAAACAAATTCTCTTCTAGAAAGAATTGTGGATTGTCTCATGGCCACCTCGAAAACATCCTTCGCTTGATCTACAATTATGAATTTAATTTGTTTACAAAAGTCCTTGCCTATGTCGAGCGCTCTGAACTAGTGAATGAGAGGATATCCTTGTTTAATCAATCGTTGAATGTATGTCGAACAAAAGTCATAGGGTTCAAACAGGTTTTACATAGTCAGGCTTTAACAGTGTATTGGGTTCACTTCTATGCACTCAAACTTTCGTGATTTACCTTTCTGTAATGCTATTTAATTTTAATAATCCATCTGTTGTGATTATACTTGGGTCGCATCTTGTGCACCTCTATGAATGCTTATAAATTTAATAATTCCCTCACTGTGATTGTTACCCCCAAATCAGAAAATTCCACTATGTGATTTCGGGGAAATAAATGGTAGTCTTTGTTTAAACATTGACTTTGCCACAATCAACTCCTTTTGTTTATTTGGTCCTCTACACAGGGTTTGGAGAATTATTAATTTTTTCTTCCTGTTTGATTAATCTATGCACGGTTTATTTTGATGCTAAATGCTTACTATCACTTTCTTTGTTTTATAAGTGAAGTTCTATCCACGGATATATGAAATTAATGATGGGCCCTTTTCTGTTTTGCGAGGGCACCCATCAGTCGGTTTTGGGTCCACTCCTCCTCCTGGATCATGGGCATATTGTCACACAAGGAACAAAAGGGGATCTAGTTTCATTGAGACTCAAGCTAAGTTTTTTCCTTGGCTTAATCTTATTGCTTGATTTCCATAGAATTAAAATGCTAGCACAGTTTACTAAACCCTCCTTTTTTCTGCTTTTGCAGGTTATGTAAGTCGATGTAATCGTATGAAGGAAGCATCTTACCTCGAAAGGTATTTGAGTTCCATGTCCTTCCTTGACCGATCTATGCGTGCATTTACTTTGGTTACATACAAAATTATGTGTATACTTTTTTAGAGCTTTGTTTACAATACTAGAGGTTGTGGAGTTTTTCTCTATGGTACTCCAACTGTAATATTTGAACAATGATCGATTGAATACAATGGTTAATTTTTCAAAATACTTTGTATTCTACTTAATCACTATATTTCTGTGGTAATAACGAATGTATTCAGACTGCTATTATTTCTATCTATTTTTTGTGGTGTTTATGTATATACACATTTGAATAACAATTCAAAATATATATAATTCAATGGTCAATAGGAACCTAAGAATAGTTCTACCATTTCTTTATATATGAGCACACACACACACACACAAGCATATTCAATGGCCAATAGGAACATAAAAATAGTTCTGTTATTTCTTTATGTATGAGCACATATATATACATATATAGTTAAATATATATGTACAACCATCACATTTCAAATAACAATATTTCTAGTACCATTTAACTATGATAATACATAGTAAACACATGATCATACAATCCCTTAAGAATTGATTTCGCTTATGTATACACAGTCAACATATTCCTAACAAATGATAACCATAAATATAATATTGAAAAAATAATACAGGTTGAGATGCATATCTGAATCCTGATGTTGGAATACAAATGGAACAACCACGTTCCACCCAACCATAGAAAAAAAACATCCAAGTTCACTTGTCCTACTCACCCCCTAGCCTGACCATGAGTCCATAAGGGAAAACTGAATGATCCTCCTTAGCTATAGTCACCATCCACAGATCATAAAATCTTTTGCCTCACACTAACAATGCTCATAACAGTAAATAGTTTCTTTTCCCCAACATACTAATAAACATCCTGCCTCCTCCATATGTTGTTTTTATATCCATCCTTGTGCCTAGGTCTTTCCTTCCCTCCTGGGGAAATTCATACATTTACAAATCCCTGATTTTTAGGGACTTCCAGTGGTTAAATTTCATTTCTGCCACTTGTAAAAATCAGCCTTGAGGTAACTCAAACTTGTTCCCCACTCATGGAGTCATGGTCAACTATTTTTAACCTGGTTGTTTCATTTGTCCTCTAGCATTTAATTTATTAACAATTTGTCTTACACATGTGTCAAAATAAAAGAGGATAGTTGGGAAAGTCAAATTTTTTCCCAACAATCATCAAATAATTAATTACAACAATCAAAATTTCAAATTCGAATTTTCCATAAATGGAAAATAATTTCTAAATCTGAATTTTCCAAAAATGAAAGTTTATTTCAAAGTTCACTTAGAATTTAATATTGTTGATTAAGGTTGGTTGTCATTGATGTCAACTCTTGAAGAAAGCCCCGAAACACAAAGGTTTGGGTAATGGAACCAAGATTGTTTGATGTGAAGATGACTCATTATTGTCTTGTCATGGTTGATAAGAAGTAAAGATGGATGAACTCCAAAGTGGTCCCCTTATGGTGAAAGCCCTCACGGGAAGATGCTTTGTGGAGTAAGAGAACCCATGATTAATTGTGGAATAATGAGATCCTAGATGGGTATTTCTTGTCATTCCACTTCTGTTGGTATGTGGAATGTCACATAACTCCTCATGGTTAGAGAGTTATGGCCATGAGAAGTTGGAGACCCCAGGGTTGGGTAATGGACGCAAGTTTGTTTGATGGATAACGGTATGAGTTATGATATATTTTCATATAATACTATTCTATATGGATAGTACATGTCATTCTATTTCTGGTGGTATGCGTAATGTCACATAACTCCTCACGGTTTGAGATTTATGGCCTTACGAAGTTGGAGGACCCTCATATGTCATCTAGAAGCCTCAAAAGGTCAAAGTAGTCAAAATGGTTTAAGAGATTTTAAAAGGTAAATAATAAAGTGAAGTAATGGGTGTATTATAATTCAAAGTGAATAGAAAATAAATTATTTCAATAATAAATTTAATGGAGAAATTAGAAGTGGGTTAACCCTAAAATAAGGAAAATGGGGCCAAGTGACCTAGAAGATGTTTTTAAGGAAGTTACTTGGAGAGTATAAATAAGAGGCAAGGCTCTCTCATTTTAATCACACTTGAGCATATTGAACATATATATGTGTCTGAGGTAAAAAAGGATATATAAGCCGAAATTATGAGTAAAGGTGAAGAAAAAAAGGCCGAAATGCA
>SNQJ01S0094420.1:33251-48637 GCA_010110895.2 Picea sitchensis
GAGTAGTTGACACATGATTGGTACATACTTGGTACATGGTTGGATGCACTTGTTTATGGTACAAGTTGATTACAGGTTATTTGGTACAGGTTGGTGCATGGTTGATGCACTTGTTTATGATACAGGTTGATTATAGGTTGAGGTACAGGTTGATGCATGGTTAATGAATGGTTCATATTTATCGATACATGTTTACAATGGTATATCTCACAGTGACAGGTTGACAATGGTATATCTTTAGGGTGGCAGGATAGGGCAAGGATAGGTGGTTGTAGCCACCTTTCGTTTGTAGCCAGAGAACACAGGGGTTGTAGCCTCCTTCTAGTTGTAGTCAAAGAATTGGGGAGTTGGAGCTTCCCTTAGGTTGTAGCCTGAGAAACTAGGGGGTTCGAGCCTCCTTCCAGTTGCAGCTGGAAAACAAAGGAAGTTGGTGCTTCCAATGAATGAAATTCTTCATGACATATAAGAAAAAAAATTCTGTGGTTTTTTTCTGATTTGGGTTTCCATGTAAAACACTGGTGTACTATGTATGTGTATGTTTTTTCATTTGTTCATTGCTTATTTACTCTGCATTTATTGGATGATAATGCTTCATTGATATAACACTTGGATTATATGGTTAAAAAGGATTAAATTTCTCTATTACTGATTCACCGCCCCTCTCAGTAATCCAATAAATATTCTAAAATTTGAGGATATTACATCCTCTCCAACTTAAGTACAACACTGTCCTCACTGTTAATTCATCTCTCAGAATAGGGTTGGATAAGATTTCCGCAAATATTCCTCCAATTCCCAAGTGGTCTCCTCAGGGCTAAAGTGCTTCCATTGCACTTTTACCTAGGCGATGGCTCTATTCCATAGTATTGTTTCTTTCCTGTCCAGAATGTACAGAGGTTCCACTTGGAACTCGCCTTCTAGTTCCACCTACACCATGTTCCAATCAATGATGTGAGTAGGATCATGAATATACCTTTTTAATAAGGAAACATGAAAAACATTATGAACTTTTAAATTTGCAGGAAGTGCTAGTTGATATGCCACGGGTCCGATTCGAGTTAAAATATCGAAGGGGCCACAAAACCTGGGTGCCAACTTTGAACAATTTCCTATCTTTAGAGAGTTCGTCCTTGCTTTTACTTTGAGATACACATGGTCCCAAATTTGAAATTCCCGGTGTCTCATTTTTAAATCTGCGTAGCTTTTCTATCGGTCTTGGACCTCCTTTAAATCCTGTTGTACCCTTTTTACCATTTTCTCCATTTCCTGAAGTATTTCTGATCCCATCATAAGCCTATCAACTGGATTATCCCAACTAATCGGGGTTGTGCATTTCCTTCTGTATAATTCTTTGAAGGGACTCATCTTGGTTGATGTCTGGTAGCCATTATTGTAAGAAAATTCAACTAAGTGTAGGGACTCCTCCGAATTAGTTGGTTTCGTTCTCCCATACATTTGTAACATGTCTTCCACAATCTAATTCGTTCATTCAGTTTTCCCATCCATTTGTGGATGGTAGCTTCTGCTAAAATTAAGGTTAGTATCCAATCCTGCCAAAAATTCCTTCCAAAACTTTGACGTAAATTTGACATCTCTATCGGAGATTACCATCTTAGGAATTCCATGCAATCTAAAAATTTCTTTCATAAAAATTTCAGCAATATTAATTGCTTTATAAGTAGATTTCATAGGTATAAAATGTGCAGATTTGCTAAGTTTATCAATCACTACTATAATCGAGTCATTTTTCTTTTGAGTCTTAGGCAAACCTATGATGAAGTCCAACGAGATAATATCCCACTTCCATTTTGTTATAGGTAGAGGCTGTAGCAGACCAGATGGATGTTGATGTTCAACCTTTACCTCTTGACAATCTAAGCATTTAGATAAATATTCAATTGTTTCACTCTTCATGTTAGGCCAATAAAACAATTTTCTTAAAGTTATCATTTTCTGGTATCTTGGATGACCAGAATACGGCCTTTTGTACAAATCGTCAAGAATTGTTGATTTTAAATAAGCAGAATTAGGTACGTATAGCCTGTTTTTGAACCTTAGCAGTCCATTTTTATCTAAACTCAGATATGTTTTGTTCAGGTTTATTGCATTTTATTGTAATTTTGTTGTTGTTTTGATGTACTTTTCGTCATTACTGCATGCAGATATTATTCTTTGTTCGATGTCATTTTCTTCTCTGCTAACCCTTATCTCATAAAGTCTGTTAGTCCTCCAACTTAGAGCATATGCAACTTTGTTTTCTTTCCCTTTGATGTGTCACACTTCGAAATCAAATTCACTTAAAAAGGCCATCCATCTCACTTTCCCTGCGTTGAGATCTGGTTGACTGAATAAAAAATTTACACCATTGTTGTCGGTTAGTAGCAGAAGCCTTCTCCCCATTAAATAGTGTTGCCACATTTTTAGAGCATGAATTACGGCTGCTAATTCCAAATCATGTGTAACATAATTCCGTTCATGTTATTTCAGTTTACGTGATTCGTAACAAATGATGTGTCCATCTTGTGTCAGGGCACCTCCCAAGACTTCTTTGTTCTCATCCACGCAAACTGTAAAATATTTATCGAGATCCTCTACCCTTAGGATAGGTGTTGTAGTTAATAGTCCTTTTAATTTATCAAAGTTGTCCTGACACTTTTGTGACCAAGTAAATCTTATTCCCTTTTTCTGTAGGGATGTAATTGAATACACGATCTTAGAAAATCCTTCGATAAATCTTTAGTAATAATCGACAATTCCCATGAATGATCTAACGTCTGCTACATCCTTAGGGATAGGCCATTCCATAATGGATTTTATCTTTTCTGGATCAACTGCAATACCATCTTTGGATATCACGTCTCCTAGGTACTGTATCTTTCTTTGGTAGAAGTCGCACTTATCAAACTTTGCATACAACTTATGTTTTCTTAAGGTTTGCAATACTATTTCTAGGTGTACTTCATGTTCTTCCTCTATTTTTGAGTAAACTAAAATATCATCGATAAACACCAACACAAATTTATCCAGATATTGACTGAATATACTATTCATCAAACACATAAAGGTGGCGGGTGCAATAGTAAGACCAAACGGAATTACGAAAAACTCATAGTGTCCATAACATGTTCTAAATGTTGTTTTATTTATATCTTCATATTTTATTCTGACTTGGTGATAACCATACCTTAAATCTAACCTAGAGAAGATCCTTTCTCCTCTAACTTGGTCAAATAGGTCGTTAATCCTAGGTAAAGGATACTTATTCTTGATCGTCATCTTATTTAGTTGTCGATAGTCAATGCACAGTCTCAAGGTCGCATCTTTCTTTTTAACGAAGAGAATCGGCGTTCCCCAAGGTGAGACACTTGGTCTGATATATTATTTATCTAGTAGTTCTTGCAGCTGAATTTTCAGTTCCGTTAATTCGGGTAGACTCATTCTATAAGGTGCATTAGATATCGGGGTAGATCCAGGTAGTAGATCGATAGAGAAATCTATCTCTCTTCTTGGAGGTAGTTCTAGTATTTCTTCCACAAATACATCTCTAAACCCATGTAGGATTGCAAAGTCCTCTAAATTGGGTTTGTTTTCCTTTTCTAACAAATTAGTTACCCAAATAGCATAAACTTGGAAACCTTTGTTCATACATTTCTTAAACTGCATGGATGATATATGCCTAACCGAAAATGGTTTCCTGATCCCTTGTATCGTCCTAACTATGTTGTTTTTGTCTCTGTAAATAAGTGACTTTTCGTAACAGTTCAATATTACTTTATGTTTCTCTAACCAGTCCATTCCAATGATTAAATCGTAAGATCTCAAAGGTAAAATGTTCAGATCTAACTTTGTACTTTGATTTTCTATGCTGAGTTCACATTCAGGAATAAAATTTGTTACCTTTCTCTTGGTTCTTGTTGCTAACTGTACTAACCAGGACTTAGCATGCTTTACTTTCTTGAGCTTGTTTAATTCAACTAAACCAGGAGTGACATAACACATACTAGCTCTTGGGTCAATTAATATGGAAATGTGGCTATCATGAATTTTAGCTTCAACCTCCATGATAGTGGATTAATGATCAGTTTGCTTGCCATCTGTGGCTGCATTAATTATGTGCATGCTTCTTCTCATATCTCCTACTGTCGAAGCTTCTTGCAGGTTATGTACTGAATTTCTTGCCATGGAAATTAAGCATGGACAATTTCTCCTCAAGTGAGGTTCTCCACACTTCCAACACTTCAATGGTTCTCTGGGGCTGTCCCCAACTTTCTTGACTCCTGGGTTAACTCGTCTACCTCCCCCTTGAGTGCTCTGGGTGTTTGAATGATGGTCTTTCTTTTGAAATATTTTTTCCATATTACGGAAAGGGGCTGGTTGAAATCCTTTCTTTCGTTGATTCATTATGTCTTGTTTCTGCCTTGGGAATTTCAGACCTTTGTTTGTACTGATCATAGCACATTTGAGCCTTTATAAACACTTTGTTTAAAGACTTGGGATTGTCAAATTCAACTTTGTCTTTGTACGACTGTGGTAGACAACTTAAGAATTGTTGTATCTTTACTTTGTCTTCTTGGATGTATGGTACAAATCTCAATAGTTATACAAAATTATTTATCAAATCGTCCATGGTCATTTGTCTGAGTCTTAGCTTGTAGAATTGCTTATTTTTTCTTTCGTAATAGATTTCTAAAAAATATTGCTTCTTGAAATATTTATTAAAATCTGACCATTCCATTTGTTTCTCTTTCAATCCCTTAGCCAATTTCAGGTCTTGCCACCAGATACTTGCTTTTCCCTTCAAGTTGTAAATGGCCATTCTGACTTTCATATTACTAGAGTAATTGTAAATCTGGAAATATTTCTTTATATCTAGTATCCATGCTTTAGTCTCTTCACCCGTCCTTCATTCTCCATCAAAGGTGGATGGTTTTATTTTCTTGAATTCACCTTCTAGGTGATCTACTTGTTTTCGTTTTCTTCCCATAGTTGTTTTGTTTCTTGTCATGTGTGTGTCTTTGAAAGAACTATTCTCATTTTATATTTCATGACCAGAGTTTTTAGAGGAACTTTTGTTGACTTCTTCCTCTTTGTCAGTGTTCTTTGGGCTCCTCTTGGTTACTATACTACGTAGCAACATTTCATTTATTTGTAATTGGTCTTTCTGTGCCTTTTCATCTTTTCATTATCTTCTTTAAAAACTTTTAATTCCACGATGAGGTTCTTCATTGTTTCCAAAACTTGGGTGGTTGAACTTCCTTTGATGTTATGCATTGGTTCTTTAGGAAGTACTTAATTAGGATTCTCTTCAATTATGATTTCTTCTTCATTCTGTCACGACATTATCACAACAGACCAACAATTTTTCTGTTTGTAACAGTAAACATATTTGTTAGTTTTTCTTCAACATAAATAAAAGAATTAAAATAATTTGGCCTTGCCCTGAGGTCCAAGTGTTGTAACCTTCAGCTCTGATACCATATGTAATGTTCCCTAAATTTTCCAAAAACAATGTTTTTTTTGTTAAGGGGCATTAAAGTCCCTTGAATCTCCAACATTGTTTTGCGACACAGAGATAATACATTATATATATCGTATTCCTTTAAGGTATGAATAATAGTTTTACTTCTGGTCATCATCCCTCTTAAAGGCCGAAGGAGATTTAAATTCCACTTGTCTCTTACTGTTATATTTCATTATAGCATCGTTATAAGATTAGAATCATACACTTATTTGTATTGAAGAAAATTGTGACCATGACTGTCATCTCCCTTAGAATAACCACCATGTCTATGTCAAGACATGCTATCCATATTACATCGCAGAATATACTATCATTAATCATATATTTTCCACTTCTACATAGTCTCCTAGCTTCGATAAACAATACAGACTATAGACTATAGAGTATCATATGGACTATCCATAACAGTAACATTATTCATAATAATATATTGTTTATCATATAGACTATCACATAGATACCATAACAATATATTGTTTATCATATAGACTATCCAAAACAATATATCATTTTAACAATAGCGCAATGAACATATATCTATACATAACACATTTTTTACCATAGCGCAACAAACATATACCTATACCTAACATTGGTAATCCCTACCCGATGTTAAGAACCAAAGACTTGAATACAAAAGCACCACAATAGATATAGAAGAACAATATAGAAAATCTCATGTATTACTATCAAAACCCTTGCGGTAGGGCAACACCATACAATGGATCCTATTATGGAAGGAATCATCTCCTGTTCACTTGCCTCTTCGAGGGGGCAACCTCCTAATGAGCTACCGCTCCACAATAAAATAATTCTCTTCATATCTCATTACATTGCTTGAACCTCATTATATAGTGCTACCATCACCTAAGAACATTATAGAGGAGAAATCTTCTAGAAGTAGAACCTTCTAAGAAGTCCTCTAACATTTATTATATCTAATTACCCATTTATTATATCTAACTACCATAGTGGGCCTTATTTAATAATATAGTGGATATAGTCCACCTTACATTGAATGGTCTCCACTATTATCACTATGGGACCTTTGGCCCCCCCCACTACCTCTCTAGCTACATTACATTCCATCCCCCTTATGAAAGTGTTGTCCTCAATGATTGATGTACAACCATATACCAGGGTCCCATGGATAAGTGTGGACCATAGTGCTGAAGTAGACTAGAGAACTAGGGTCCCATTGAGAAATGGAAGCCACCATGTTGAAATAGTCCAACCGCCATTGTAAACCAGGGTCCCATGTCCAAGTGCTCATGTGAACTCCACATGAAAGATATTGACACCAAATAACCAACTGAAAATGATGCTCCCAATACTGACACCTATCATGTGGATCCAAATAAGAATATCCAACCACATAGTGAGAAATGGTCAACGTTGAATCTGGAAGGAACAATACCATTGTAGAATATGCAAGATGGACGTTAGTAATCATAACTAGCTCTTGATGTGAGACATTGATGTTCTCTACAGAAGGCGGATTAGAGTCATCAAATCAAATATGAAAATGGTTGTCATCCCAGAAATGAAAACTATCCATATATAAATCATCACAATCGGCCCCAAAATCATACCAAGAATATATTTCTTGATTATATTCATCCCTGATGTCTGCCATAAGAAATCTCTCCTGCATGCTATCCAATAAATCTTGAATACTACGAAAACTATCATTGAAGTCATGCAATCTAGCATCCAATGTGTCATATAATTGAGATTTGAATGCTTCAGTAATTTGTAGAATTTCTTTGAGAGTTTGAGAGGAAATAGCCATTTGAGCACCCCATGAACTCTTCTGTCCCACAACCGTCATTAAAAAACCCAAAAAATAGAACAATAAGTTACGACATAAAATCATGACTTTTTCTGGAAAAACCCTAAAAAACTGTTGAATTTAAAATGCTCATAACTTCACTTCCCGCACTCCGTTTCAACTGATTTTTTTTTTGAAATTGTGAGAAATTGTGAGAGGAACTCAGATATGTAATTTGTTTGGACAAATTTGGCCTCCAATTGCTACATAAATAAAAATAAAATCGCGTCGTCGTCCGTAGAAAAAACCCTAAAAAATTGCATATTTTAAAATTTCAATATCTTGACTTTCTGGAGTTCGTTTCGGACGTTTTTTTTTTCAAATTGGGTGTTTTTCTGAGAGGAACTCAGATCTACAATCTGGTTCTGCAAATTTTTCATAGAAATATACTAAAAATTTCTGGAATGTCGTGGCCCTCTTTTATCTTCTCCGAAAAAAAGTCTGCAAAAAAAAATGCTTGCCCACAATGTCTGCCAAGGAAAGTGATCTGATACCACTTGTTAAGAACCAAAGACTGAATACAAAAGCACCACAAAAGATATACAAGAACAATATGCAAAATCTCTTTTATTACTATCAAACCCTTGAGGTAGGGCAACATTGTACAATGGATCATATTATGGAAGGGATCCTCTCCTATTCACTTGCCTCTTTAAGGGGGCATCCTCCTATTGACATACCGCTCCAAATACAATGATTCTCTTCATATCTCATTACATTTCTTGAACCCTATTATATAGTGATACCATCACCTAAGAAAATTCTAGAGGATGAATCTTCTAGAAGTAGAACCTTCTAAGAAGTCCTCTAACATTTCTTATATCTAACTACCATAGTGGGCCTTATTTAATAATATAGTGGATCTAGTCCACCTTACATTGAATGGTCTCCACTATTATCACTATGGTCCCTCTGGGGCCCCCCACTACCTCTCTATCTACCTTACACCCGACTATTAACATAGTCTTTTCGTTCTAGGGTTCAACTATTAATATGACTCAACAATTAAGTGGTTCGAAAACCATTTAAGGTGGATGACAGGTCGGGTCGTGTAGGCATTTTCTCTTGTCCTGGTTCATTAATGGTGAAGTTTGTCTCGTACCTTTTAGGCTGACACTTAGGTGAACACGCCCAATGCATGCTCGCCATATCCTCGACTTCACATGGCATAGGTGAGGGTGCATACCAACCGCTTTTACTCCTCTAGTGAGGACCTCGAGGTAACATTCGTTCATCGTTATTGCGCCATTCAGTCTGTAAAACAAGTTTATATCTGCGTTGTAATATGACCGGTGCGTTTGGTGAGGTTTAGCTATGGTGAGCGATGGAAATAAGAAAAGCATACCCATGGTTTTGTATGCGCAAAGGTGAGTAAACGATTATGTTTCTCATGTTCTCTGTGAGGGTTATTTCGTAATGTATTCTCTGTTTGGTGCAAATGTAATTAGTTGAGAGCTCAAAGTAACAAACCTCATGTTTTCCTTTCTCTGTTTGAGGGTTGAAAGTTGCACCTCTGTATGCATTTTCTTCCCAACATTTCCACTGCGTTTATGGTTCCATTTATAAGTTAGAAGAAACTCCTCGAGACTTAATGCTCAGGTTTGAGGGTTACTGTATTTTCTCCCGGATGGATGTCCGTCCCTTAAAGTTGTTTGTGGTCCCTTCCCAGTCAGACCATGGCCTGGATCATTAATATAAAAATTGAACCCTCTGGTCTTTATCGTTTTTTTTTATTCACCATTCATTTCACTGGTATTCTTATACTCTGGAAGTCATCCAAAGATCCCAAAACTTGCTATGTTGGTTGATGTTATTTAGCCTTGACTGTGGTTGAACTTTGTAGGAAAGTTTCATATTTACATTCTGTGTAGATAAATAACTGTATTAACATGATTTTATTCATTGAAACAACCTTTTCTTGTATCATCTGGTTGTAAAACAAATTCTCTGCCAGGAATAATTGTGGATTGTCCCATGGCCACCTCGACAACATCCTTCGCTTGATCTACAGTTATGAATTTAACTCGTTTACAAAAGGCCTTGCCTATGTCGACCGCTCTGCACTAGTGAACAAGAGGGTATCCTTGTTTAATCCACTGTTGAATGTATGTGGAACGAAAGTCGTAGGGTTCGAACATGTTTTTCACAGTCATGCTTTAACCTGTGTATTTGATTCACTTCTATGCACTCAAAATTTCGTGATTTACCTTTATGTAATGCTATTTAATTTTAATAATCCATATGTTGTGATTATACTCGGGTCGCATCTTGTGCGCCTCTATGAATGCTTATAAATTTAATACTTCCCTCACTGTGATCGTTACCCCCAAATTGGATAATTCCACTATGTGATTTCGGGGAAATAAATGATAGTCTCTATTTAAACGCTGACTTTTCCACAATCGACTCCTTCCGTTTATTTGGTCCTCTACACAGGGTTTGGAGAATTATTAATATGTTCTTCCTGTTTGATTAATCTATGCACAGTCTATTTCGATGCTAAATGCTTACTGTCGCTTTCTCTGTTTTATAAGTGAAGTTCTATGCACGGATATATGAAATTAATGATGGGCCCATTTATGTTTTGTGAGGGCACCCATCAGTCAGTTTTGGGTCCACTCCTCCTCCTCCTGGATCATGGACAGATTGTCTCACAAGGAACAAAAAGGTGATCTGGTTTCATTAGGACTCAAGCTAAGTTTTGTCCTTGGCTTAATCTTATTGTTTGATTTCCATAGAATTAAAATGCTAGCACAGTTTACTAAACCCTCATTTTTTCTTCTTTTGTAGGTTGTGCAAGTTGATGTAATTGGATGAAGGAAGTGTCTTACCTCTAAAGGTATTCGAGTTCCATGTCCTTCCTTGACCGATATATGCGCGCATTTACTTCGGTTACATACACAATTATGTGTATACTTTCTTAAAGCTATGTTTACAATACTAGAGGTTGTGGAGTTTTGTTCTATGGTACTCCAACTATAATATTTGAACATTGATCGATTGAATACAATGGTTACTTTTGAAAAATACTGTGTATTCTACTTAATCACTATATTTTTGTGGTAATAACGAATGTATTCATACTGTTATTCTTTCTATCTATTCCTTGTGGTGTTTATGTATATACAAATTTGAATAACAATTAAAAATATATATAATTCAATGGCCAATAGGAACCTAAAAATAGTTCTACCATTTCTTTATGTATGAACACACACACACACACACACACACACACACACACACACACACACACATAGTTAAATATATATGTACAACCATATTCAATGGCCAATAGGAACATAAAAATAGTTTTTCTATTTCTTTATGTATGAGCACATATATATACATATATAGTTAAATATATATGTACAACCATCACATTTCAAATAAAAATATTTCTAGTATCATTTAACTATGATAATCCATAGTTGATGCCACCTTATACCGTCAGTTAGTTGGTAGCCTCTTATACCTGAATCATAACCATCCTGATCTTTCCTTTGTTGTTGGTCTTGTTTCCAGGTATATGCAATCACCCCATGAAATCCATTGGAAAGCAACTAAAAGGATACTTCGTTATGTCTGTGGTACAATTCATTTCGGGATACATTACAGTTCAGGGGGGACTCCTTTATTTGTTGGTTTCACTGATTCAGATTGGGTCGACAACCCCGATGATAATAAGTCCACTTCATGTTATGTTTTCATCCTTAGTTAAGGACTTGTCACTTGGGCCTGTAAGAAAAAACAGGCTATTGCACTTTCGTCAGAAGAAGTAGAGTACCGAGCAACGGTAAATGCAAGTCAGGAAGCCTTATGTCTTTGACATATTCTTTCAGAGTTTGGATTCCAGAAGTAGAATTCGACCAGCCTTTGGTGCGACAATCAGAGTACCATCAAGCTCGACAAATACGGAGTTCAACATCAACGCAACAAACACATCAAGATACACATGCACTTCATCAGAAAGCTCATTCATGATCAATTTATTGAAGTGCTCTTTTTCCCTATAGAAGATCAAGTTGAAGACATTTTCACAAAGTCTCTTATAGAAGTGAAATTTTCCAAACTTCGATCTATGTTAGGAGTTCAGGAAGTTGTCATCAAGGGGGGATAGGCTCTAATGCCTCCTTCCTTCTCCTATTGTGTCACTATTGTAAATCCTTCAATCGTATCCCAAGTTGTTCTTAAGGGGGGATGTTAGGATATTTAGACACTTAGGAGTTAGTTAAGATGTGTGCGCAAAATAGAAACGCAGGAAATGTGCAAAATAGAAACGCATGTGCGCAAAATAGAAACGCAGGAAATGCGCACATGCACCCGATGCGTGACTGTTGTCGCAAAAATCAGCGCACCTGAGAAACGACACATTTATGAGAGTGGTCGGCCTCCCACCCACTTCAGGTTCAACTTTCAAGTTGATTTGACACTCAAATCTGGACTGGATTCGACTGGGTGGCTGGTCAAAGACCTAAAAATGCCCTAATTAGCCTCTTTACACACTACAAGTTGGTTGCACAATACCTCAAAGAGGTCCTATAAAAAGGCCATGGATGCACTTCATTTTTCAAGGAATTCAATAGAAAAGTTATGCTGCCACTATTCTCTTGAGGAATCCTCTATTCTCATCAAGAGTATACTAGCATCATTGCATTGGACAATCCATCTCACCCCTTGATTGGATTAACAAAGAATTCTTTCACCATTTTTATTTTCAAAGTTGTAAGAAGAGCTTATTTGTGGGGGTCCAAGAGCCCTTCCTTGGAGGAAGAAGGGACTCATAGTCCTCTTTCTTCTTGGTGCTTTCTTTCACTGATATCAACCTTACCATTGGTGACATGGGTCTTATTGTTTCTTTTGTCCTTATGTCCATATGTTCATTAGTTTAGTTGTTATTTTATTTCTTAGTTCAATTATTAGTTGCTCTTTTATATTTCTTTCCCTAACCCTTTTCCTTACAGTTGTCCTGCTTAGCAAACCCAATTGAGCTTGCAAGCACCTCTATTTTTCTCACTAAGGTGACGAAAGAGGCGTAACAGATTGGCGACTCCGCTTGGGAAAGGTATCAATTTCCTACCCCATTTGTTTTTTTCTAGCTCTTCTTTTGGTTTATTTAACTTGCAGGTGCATTAACCGGCCCAAGCCGACCTACTAAACATCAAATTCCAAATTGAATTGAGAGAATTCCATCCGGAATTTTCGTTCATGGTCGTGTGTCATATGTGCGCGGGTTTTTTGGCCCACAGACACGCATTGTGCGCACATGCACCTAAGTCACAGTTCTATTCAGCGCACTTGTTCCCATAAGTTCACTTTGGTATGCGCATAGGCGTTCAGTGCGCCTCTGTCTCCACTGAGACCCGCGCACCTATGCAAAAAATACACAGTGTAAGGTTTTTTGATATTTGGGGAAGGCCCTTAGCCTTCTTAAAACTGATTTCATGCATGTTTTAAGCTGCACCACACTTAGTCCCCTCTTCATATAAAGGGATTAGTCAAAACACATAGGCACTTAGGGGGTTTAAAATCATTATTTCCTCTTTTGATTTCATTTTCGCCACATGGATGGATTGCTTTGACTAAAAATAGAAGTTGGAAATCATTTGTAATCACATCTAACTTGCATTGGGACTCGAAGTTGGATAACAATCGCTTAGTATGCTCTTCTGTCGCACCTCCAAGCGACCTTGAGAATCAGAAAAAGATTATGGACAATTTCATCTCCCTTAAAAAGATTAAAACCTTTAGGAGAGGGAAATTGCCCTTCTTGGGACTCCTCTTAGTTTATTTTTTCAAACACATCTTAAAATTGTAATGGGCCCATACATGCCCACATACTACAAAGATAGGATAGTGTTGAAATTTACTTTCTTAGATTAAATCACTAGGAAAGTTTAAAGGTTTTGTAACAGGCCCATACATGCCCACATCATCACAATCTAGGACAGTTTCAAATCTTTTCTTAGATTAAATCACAATAGGGAGTTAAAGGAATAGTAACGGACCCAGATGTCCACATGCTATCTTCCTAGGAACTTTTGAATTATGCAAGGTTGTACCAAAGGAACTTAGTTAATTAGGTAATCAACACTTGTAAGGACCAAGCGAAGTCCACATGCAGCAAGGTGACACCTAATTCATTAAAACATTGGCACACTGTCACTCATTCACACACAAAAGTCACTTATCACTCACATAGTTGTCTTCTCGAAAAACGTGGAGGTCAAAGTAAGTTTCCTCCAAAGGGATTCCGAAACACCCCACCCTTTTCTTGATGAAACTATCCACTCCCATTTAATTTCAATGAGGTTAGTTCACACCCCTAAAAATCCTAAAAATCATCCAAGTCAAGTGTTCCTAGCACCATAAGGTAGGGAGATACCCATGAAGGGTTGAAGTCCGAGGTCCGGTTGTTCTGTGCGTCCCCCCATGAGGCACCCACCTCTTGGACGAGATCCAGCCCGTGACCCATTTCTTAGGCCAAAAATCTAAATGTCGCACTTTGACCGAGGTACCTAGTGACCAAATTTTAGGACATCTACACAGGTGGCAATTGTGGGCTTCAATTTCACCTTGATCGGATTTTGTGTGGCTATTGGGAAATATCACCATCTCTTTCAGGATATGCCCCCTTTACCCCTAATTATAACTGATTATTTCATCCTTCACTAGTTTCTCTTCCAGTGAATTCAGACCCCACTGTTGAGTACTATTGGAAGGTCCAGTGCTATTTGAGAGGAAGGACATTACATCTTTTAGGACACAAGATTTTTTTTTCTTTTATTCCCCATGTGGAAAAAGCCCACTTATCCACATATATGCCTCTTTTTCAAAACACTTTATGTATGATGCACTTCTGATTACATTTTGATTTAGATATATATATTGTGTAAAGTTCAAAATTTGCAACAAAGGCTCTTATTTATTTTCTCTCATCACATTTCACACACATCCACTCAGCTAGTCAGACATCATAGGGGACCCTCAGAACCCCCATCGTTTCAGACGCTTTCTAAACCTCCCTCCCATTTTTGGGGGAGTTCCTAATCTTGCCAACTCATCGACACCACCTTCACACACTCTTGTGAGTGCCACTATTCTAGGATCAGCTTTGCTTGGTTCCACATTACTTGGGTCCACTTCCTAAGTCCCTCCGTCCACTCGCTCTCCTTTACACGGAAATGGGGGGGGCAACTTCCTCTCAAGGGGGAAGTACCAACCCACCTAGTCCCCCTCAAGGGTCAGATTCACCACACACTCACACCATGGCTAGATCTAAACAAACTCACCAGATCTAAACAAACTCACCAATGATCCTATATTACATGACCCCACATGGACTACAATGCCTACCAAATTACCTTCAGACATCCCCAAGTTTGAAGGAAAGACAGGTGATGACCCTGCCAACCATATCATGACTTTCCAGCTATGGTGCTCTTCCAGCAATATTATGGATGATTCCATCAAACTACGATTATTTCAATGCACAATCACTGGCCCATCATCCAAATGGTATGTAGACGAAAAATCGGGGTCCCATGTGACTTTTGAGTCCTTGGCCAAAGCATTTTTGACCTTCTTCGAATTACCAATCCGCCATGAAAATGGTCTTGAACTACTCTCTAATTTAAAAGAAACCTTAGCCACACATATCATTGATCATATTCACGAGTGGCATAGATGACCTAGTTTGTGCAAAGCCGAAACCACCAAACAACAATGTCTTGACTGGTTTCTCAGATCACTTGTCTCTCTCCTCGGTAAAGATGTAGCTTTCACCTTCCCTCAATCCAAAGAAGAAGCCATCAATAAGGCTCAACAATACGACCTCATCTATTCAAAATCAGGGTACTTATACACGGTACTTTCTGATCTCCCCAAACATGTGCCATTCGGTCAAGACAAACCCGGTATGTCTCACTTAGAAAACAGATTGATTGGTAACACCACACACCTCAGTCCTCAACCCCAACCACCACCAATGTATGGCACACCTCAATATCTGTCGGCATATGGGGGAACCTCTTA